>JAUZNK010004896.1:0-10217 GCA_035046665.1 Euphysa ruthae | reverse complement strand
TATTACATAATAAATTAATACATCAGAATATAATTACATTTGATTATATATAAAACTAAACTGCAGCAATACTTTTGACTATAGTAACTTGACTGACACTTTTCCTCCTTCCCCTCGCACGAGGTGGTGCAATTGGAGCGATATTGTCTTCACTATCAGATCGGCCTTTGGGTTTGTCTAAAAGAATAAATTCGTAAAATATAAAGGATCAAACATATAAAGTTTTCTCTATTTTCGCAAGCCTAATTTATTCCGAGCTAAAATAAACTAAAAGCAAAAAGTAAGTTAAATACGGGTTTCCTAACCAAGTAAACCAAGTAAGTAAGTAACCCACCAAGGTCTAACTTCTAATAAATTGTATTTAAGATATCAATCATACAAGAAGGCCTGAAAGTCTTACGAGCAAAAAGGACTTATAAAATGTACATCTAAATCTAAATCTACCAAGTGCTACAATTAGTATAAACGCCACCCCCAGATTTCCAGGGTGTAATTTGCTATAATGGGGAAAAAAACGCTTAGATTTCAATGGTGCAATAATGTATTGTGAAAAAAGATAAAACACAGATTTCAAGGGTGTTCAAGGGTGTATTTAGAGCTATAGTGTATTATAGCTATACATATATTAAAAATTATTAAATGAATTTCTTTCTTACCATAGAGTATTAATTCTTCAAATTCTGCAAAAGGCGACGTTTCTATTAAATCATTGCATTTCTTTGTTTTATTTACGTTATTTCTAATTTGGTCTTTCAGATATCTTTCAGCAAGAATATCATTGGAGTACAAATGTCGCTCTGGAGGAGTATCATATAGCATCATTTTTGCATTACCATGTGAACAATTTGGTATATCATACATAGATATTGGTTATGCGGTCGGTAAAGTAGTATATGTTGATAAAGGTGATGCATTTGGTAAAGTTTCATAATTGGATAAAGGTAAAGCGTTCGATGTAGAGGAAGCATGCAAAGTTCGAGAGTTATTTGGGTCAACTATGGCATCTGGAAAGCTGTCATTCCTACTGTCCATATTGAACAGCTTATTTTCAAAACTAACTACACGTTTTGTACGAGGTAGTGAACGTCTCCGTCGAAACATTTCCTCCCTTTTACTTATTGCAGTTTGATTATCGTGTGTGACCGGGCAACTGAGCGGTCTATGATAAGGTAACGTAGTATCTGAAATTGATCGATCAGATACTCCACTATCTCGCCCAACAGAACAAAAAGAAGGTTCTAAAACAGATGATTTAGGAGGTATGCTCCGATCGTATCTTTCTCTAGTTGAAGTAGGGTCGGATAAATAACGAATATTAGAATCACAGCTGTCCTGAGAGAATCTTTTCTTTAGAATGTAAAACATTGATTTTGATTGTTTACCAGTAAAAGGTATATTTATAGGCAGGGTGGAGCTATTTTTAGGCATGCTATACCCAGGATAATATTGTGACGAATCTGAGCTGTAGACACTTCCACCTTTATATCCGGAATCGACACTCAAACAGTCTTCACAATACGAAGTTCTATGAGACATTCTACAGCATGAATCACTTGTAGGGAAATTAAATACCGAATCACCGGAATAACATCCATCTCCTAAAGATAGATATATTTTGTTTTAAAAGAGCAATCATCTAATCATAATAATAATTTTCCGTTTTTAGTTTGAATATTTATTACTAACAACACAATAAAAAATCTCCTCTCAGTGTGAATTCAACTTACTTTTTAAGTTTCCAGCAAATTTCCAACACTTTTTGATTCCTAGTCAGGGATTTTTTAGGGTTTTGTCCGGTTTTGAGAGGTTAAAACGTAAACCTCAAATGAATAACAAGTGAAATCAAATTCTTCAGATATGAAAAAAAAAAAAAAAAAATTATATCTGACTATCATTTTAACCAGCCAATAGTATTTTTCCTGCAGATGCAGAAGTCACAAACAATTGCTAAGCAGTTATGTATTTAATACCTTGAAAGCCCCTTTTGAAATAGTGTAAAATTTTTAAAAAAGAGTTTCCCATAAAACCGTGAAATTTGAATAAATTAATCGTTTGGGGGAGCTTGTACCATGTGTATAATATTCATGTCAATGTAAGTGGTTGCTATGATCTTTTTGTGTTTCCAATGAAATTATGTACAAAATAGGATTCTATAAAATCAAAGAGGATTACAAAGGAAGTTTTTCGATATGAGTCACAGACTTTAATTATATAAATATTAAAAATAAAATGTAGTTATATTAAATTTACAAAACTTTTGCTTCCTTTTAGGTATTAGTTCTAATTTTAAGTTATAGCACAGCTTCAAGTTCTAACTTTATAATGAAATATTTAAAATTTTTTGACCCAAATAGAAGATGCAAAATTTCAGTGAATACATATCATAAATTTTTTTATGTAAAACATATGATAGAGCAAACTTTCTAGAGATTCGTTATACTGTCACCAAGTTTGAATGGTGGCACACAATAAAATTAAACATGAAAAGACTGATCACCTGTCCTCAATACAACAAAAAAAAAACATACCTCCACTGATGTTTTGTTCATGCATGGCTGGCAACGATTTGCACCTACAGTTCAGTGAAATCTCTCTTGAGGATAAAAACGAGGCTAAATAAATAAAGATTTTATGAGAAGAAAAACTAAAAATTTCACTAAAAGGTTCATGAAGAGTTTCCAAAAATTAAAAAAAAAAAAAAAAAAAAAAAAAAAAGAAGCAATAAAAAAGTAACAGTAATAATTGATAGTTGATAAAGTTGACAAAGTTTATCTTACTGGAGAATTGTCTTCTCATTTTTCTTTGATTGCAGACTTCTCGATCATTGCATGGACTACAAGAGAATTGGTTGCATTATAAAAATTAACAAAGAAATGATTTTATTAACAACTAAAAATCCTCACAGTTACCATGTGCACCCACAACAACCTCATGCAGAGGTAAACAAATGATAATTTTTTTACTCTCTCTAAACTCTTAGCGTTACTACTTCAATCACAATAGCCCCCAGTGGAAGTAAGCAAATGGTAATTTGAGCATACACTTAAAATTTGCCAGAGAGATGAATTCGACCTTAAAATTTCAAACATCCAAATAATTTAAATACTATCAAAACTATCATTAGAAGGCGATCATCATGATTATAAGTAAGTTTATAATCAGTTTATCACGATATACATTGTATCGCCATCGGAAAAATTATTTTATAAATACTTGGAAAGTGAAATTCAGAATTTTAATAAAATCTGTGAATCTGCTTTATTTGTAATGTTCCAATAATTGCATTAAATTTATTAATTACCTTGTTGTTTGCCTGGAAGACGAGACAACAAACATGTTTGGAACGCCTATAAAATACAGAAAGTAGCATCAGAAAATAGGAAGTACAAATAAAAAAAAACATGTAACTTAAATTAATGTTTTTATTCAAAATTCTTTTTTTTTTTGCAATTTTAAAATACTGTTTACAACAAGAGTAGGTGTAACTCCCTTTCCAGAGTTCTTCCTTCTGCTTATAAATGGAAACACTTGCACAGCTTAGTAATGGTGTGAGAAACTGGGTGTTTAACAAATCACGAAGTTCATACGTTTGAGCCTTTTAAATAAAAACTAGACTAGAATTTTTGCAAAACATCCAGATTAATGGACAATAAAATAAAAATAAGGCAAAATATAGGCAATTAAAATTACTTTAACTTGGCATAAACTCAAAGCATGCCTAATTCTAAATAATACGCTAACCTTACTGTTTACTCTATTGCAAACTCTCTTAATATGACTACAAATATTTAAATGACAATGAATAGTAAAACCTAACAGTTCGACTCCTTTACGGGAAGAAATCTCTAAACCAGAAATAAAGATTAAAGATTAAAAAATTACAGATTTCTGTTTCTAGGGTAAAATAGAATATATTTTTAAGAAAAATAATAGAAATAATAGAGGTCTTAAAATAGAATCGTTGAATATACCAAGTACAATTTCAAACCACTTACCAAAAACAGAAGATATTTTAACACCCTTAATTCTACCTGAAAAGTAAGTATTAAGAAGGGTAAGGCTTTGCCACAAAAACCCATAGGCGTGTAGTTTAGCAATAAATAGATAATGTGGAATGCAGCCATATGCTTTAGAAAGGTCCATTAAAATTGTACCAACAGTATCCTTTTTGAATCAAGACAGCATTGTCATCTTTGAAGTATTTTCCAAAAGGGCATGTTGAGTCAAAAAGCCTTTTCGAAAAGCACATCAAAGATCAGAAAATTTATCTTTAAAAAATGAATAAACTTGTTTAAAAATTATTTTTTCATATACTTTTGAAAAAGTCAGTAAAATACTAATAGGGCGCTAATTTCCCTTATCAAATGCATGACAATATCTACATATTTTAGTTCAGATGGAAAAGTTCTATTGTTCAAAGATGTGTTCACACAGTCTGCCAGATAGGAGGTTTAAAACGTTGCAGTATTTTTAAAAAGAGATAGTGATATCACAGATAGTTTCATAGTTTCATAAGGTCGTTTAGGTCATTATACATTGCAAAAGTTTTCTGTATATTCCATACTGTTAATAATTTTATATACCTATATAATAGATTATACCTAACAATACCAAGCCTCTGCATCTTGAAAATTGTATTTTGGTAAATCAAAAGAAATAGGGTTTACCTGAAATGGTAGCATTATCCAAGTTCACAAAATCACTTGGGAATAATCCAATCTCTTGCGTTCTTCGATTTTGACCTTTCCAAGAAAGCTGATTTCTAAATGTTTAACACAATTAGCAAATAACCAACTTTAAATAAAACCAGGAGGTTTAGATCAAACAAAAAAAAGTTGATTTATTGACTTCTTTAAGTGTGAAGATCAGCAGACATGCTTATTTAATTTTAGGCCAATATTTCTCCAGCTATTTCTTGACCATGTTTCATACTATCAAAAGTTTCCATTTCACAGCATTTTGTACAAAGTGGTTAACAATCATATAACTTTCAATAAAATAATTCGCAACGGAAGATGTAACTTTGTTCTTTAAAAACGAACATCATATTTGAAATTTCCACAAGAGTTGTAAAGAAAGGAATTGAAAATTCTGAAAATGTGGCAGAATGAAAAGACTTAAAGTATAGAATTCTTAATGAGCAGTTCTGAAGTAATGAGAAGCGATGAAGTAATTTATTAATATGGCCATTTCTACTTTATTGCAAAACTGACAGTAATCGTATAAGTGAGACTAAAAGATAGGGACTGAAGGTCTTTAGTTAATTTCGCACTTTGTAGAGCATTATACAAAATTTCTAACAGACTTCATCATCATAAGAACGCTGTGAGATGTTCATCAATTAAGAAGACCCAAAGATATTTAATGCAAAAAGAAGACAGCAAGATATCTAATGCAAAAAAAAAGACATGCTTACCACTCTAACTTAAATTTCAGAATTTACCCGTTCTTTTTGATTATTGTATAGAATAATCTCCGCTTTAAACACATTTTAAGATATTAGATTGGCATTAAAGTTCTTTGCTGGTTCAAAATGATTTCACAAACATACATTTATAGTCCTAGTTTGTACTGGTTTGTATATTATTTATCTATCTATTTTTAAATTATGAAATTGTAGTGGTTGTTATAGAAAAAATTATTACTTACACATTTACTCATTCTTATAATAAAACTCAAACATTAGATTGTTGACAAATATCTTCTGCTGCTGTGAATTTAAATTAAACAAGATTCATAAGATGTCAGCTAGACGTTTAGAGACCCATGGCGTGAAATTAAAATTCAAAATTATTAATATCAATCTTCTTCTATGAAACATAAAATCTTAATATTTAACTCTTTTTTCACGGAACATAAACTATTTCATTATTCATTTTAAAATCAATTTTTTCTTTGCGAACGATTATTCTTTAGATAATTACCATTCTTGAGTGCTCTCAAATGCTTAGCAGTTAAATCACCAAAATATTATTAAATTTATTCTTAGAGCTAAAACCATATACTTGCGGGCTTATGTTAACAATGGTGTCTTAAAGATGTGTCAATACTTATTTGGTTCAGTAAATGAAGAAAACATTGATTCCAATACAGTTATAAAAAAAATCATAAAATACATAGTACAAAACACACTTACTCAGTGTCATAGATTGTTACGGTATCACCCTTTATATAACTGAGTTGATTAACACTTTCAACAGCCCTTGATGAAATGGCTGTAACTTCATATGGTAATACCTAACAACATTAAATACATTAACGTAGCATTTATGTGGTAAGAACAAACAAATATAGATACGTAAACATAGAATTTATGCAGTAATACCAAACAACATTACAATCATAAAAATAGTGCCCATGGGTACTAAATAGTAACCATACATAACAACTTTTACAAATAAAAAAATGCGGTAAAAACACTGTAAATAAAAATTGCGTTTGAGTCTATATCACAGTATCACAGATTGATTTCCCGTCAGAAATTAAATTTTTCACTACTACTAAAAACTCTTTAAAATCAATCAAAATCAGAAAATTCCATTAAATTCCCGTTTTTATCAAATTATTTGCAAAACCATTGCATTTTTAACAAATTATTTGCAAAACCAATGCGTTTTTAACAAATTATTTGTAAAACCAATGCGTTTTTAACAAATTATTTGTAAAACCAATGCGTTTTTAACAAATTATTTGCAAAACCAATGCGTTTTTAACAAATTATTTGCAAAACCAATGCGTTTTTAACAAATTATTTGCAAAACCAATGCATTTTTAACA
The DNA here is from genome assembly GCA_035046665.1 of Euphysa ruthae. Lineage (NCBI taxonomy): Eukaryota > Metazoa > Cnidaria > Hydrozoa > Anthoathecata > Corymorphidae > Euphysa > Euphysa ruthae. The sequence goes on along the minus strand of JAUZNK010004896.1, from coordinate 3,440 downwards.
AATTATTTGCAAAACTAATGCGTTTTTTTGACAAATTATTTGTAAAACCAATTCGTATTTTCAAACAAATTATTTGTAAAACCCAAGCGTTTTTTAACAAATTATTTGCAAAACCATTGCGTTTTTAACAAATTATTTGCAAAACCAATGCGTTTTTAACAAATTATTTGTAAAACCAATGCATTTTTAACAAATTATTTGCAAAACCAATGCGTTTTTAACAAATTATTTGCAAAACCAATGTGTTTTTAACAAACTATTTGCAAAACCAATGCGTTTTTTTGACAAATTATTTGTAAAACCAATGCGTTTTTTCGACAAATTATTCGTAAAACCAATTCGTATTTTCAAACAAATTATTTGTAAAACCAATTCATATTTTCAAATAAATTATTTGTAAAACCAATGCGTTTTCAACAAATTATTTGTAAAACAAATGTGTCAACCACAGAACTAACATCCATAAAAAATTTTGCCTTTTTTTGTTATCAAAATCTAACCTAATCGTAATCGTATCTGGATAACTCAGTTAGTAACGTAGAGTCTCTTCTTTAGCTTCCTGCCAAGTAGTGGCTTCTAGCCTTGCAACAAGAGACTTATTTTTTAAAAAATCAGCTCAATTAAATTTCAGTCAAAATCTAGCAATTTTATAAAAAAATGTCTAAACTTTACATTCAATATTTGTTTCTCAAGAGTTGCAAATGTCCCACGTTCCTTTGCTTCGTGTTTCCAACACGAATTATTAATAATATTATAAACAAGAGAAGGGCAATCTTTTGGTTTAGGTAGCCGTTGATGATTGGGTTGGTCAATTCTTTCGAGAATCTAAATATGATTAAAGAAGCAAAGAATAAAACCAAGAACAGAACCTCTTGATCAACTACCCTTTAGGAATACATGTTTCTGATGGGGTGACCAGTTGTAATTTCTTGTCAAAAAAGAAATCAGCAAACAGTGAGATTTCAGCCCAAAGAAATTGCAAAAAACATTATTATAACAGCTTTTAAAAAAATATCATGTGCTCTTCCAGGTTAGATGTAGAAATGCAAAAATTGTTTTTTTATTATTTTTTTAAATTATAGACTAGGGTTAAAATATTGTGTCATTGGATTATTGTCTGGGACTGAAAGCAAAATTTGAAGAAAATTTTACCAAAAAACACTGAGTAAAATCTTATATTGTTTATTTAATAACCAAACTTTATGTAAAATATTTCCTAATAGTTTGGTTTAATATTTTGGTTTTGAATTTATATATATATATATATAATAATATATATATATATATACATTCCACATATTGCAAAAACTAGAAAAACTAGATGTATTTCAAAAGTAGTAAAACATGTTGATTTTAGCTCCATAACAAAGTCTGGCGTATTAACATTATATTGACGTATTGAAAGCTACTTTTTTAATATCTGTAATCGCATGTCACAGTAAAAATTATTGGAAAATTATTTAAAATTTTTTTGGTGGACATTGATTCCTCCAACTTAAAATTTAACTTTCAAAAAAGAGTTTGCGCCTAGATGAACATATTTTGGCATATTAAGGTTTTGCACTCACGGGAAAATTAATTATAAACTCGTGGGAAAACTAATTGTGAATTCATGAGTAAATTAATTGTGCACCCAAAGGAAAAGCAATTGTGCACCGATTTGAAAAGTAATTTTTCACCCATGTGAAAATTAATTGCACACCAATGGAAATATTAATTGCCCACATATAAGAAAATTAAACGCTGAAAATTAATAACAGTTAAAACTCAGCCTAAAGCTATAAACATGTTTTTGAATTTCACTAAAAAAATGCGGATATTACAAGAGTTTATAATCAAAATAAGATATATAAATACAATGGTGATATCAGTACATGTAATGCATTCAAGAAGTAGCGGCTGAATGAATGATATCGTTAATCAATATCGTCAATCAAAGCCAAGCCTAACAATAAAATAACAAAAGTTACCTCGGCACCATTTAATCCAGGCCATGGTTCAGCACCATATGTAAATAACTCAAAAACAACAACACCAAATGCCCACAGATCTGATTGGTGAGAAAATTTACGAAAATTCAAGCATTCTGGTGCACACCTAAAAGTAAATATCATAGGCTTGATGAAATATCATAGGCTTGATGAAAGGGTTGCCTTTTATGGCTTCTGCATAATTTAAAACAATTTATAATCTTTATTGAAGTAATAAACTGAAAATTATTATGGCATAAAATTTTGATGACGACTTTGCTTAATATGTAATAGAACAAATAATTTTTTTTTGGTTGAGTTTTATAGCTTCTTTGAAGCTCATACCATCATGATCATGATGGATAAAAAATACAAATATAAGCTTACCAAGAAAACGGAATTAAACCATCTGGTTGCATAATATAATAAGATGATTCACATGATAACGGTCTCGCCAACCCAAAATCACCAATTTTTATCTGAAAAGATATATGTGTAACTGTGTTAAGTTTCCAGCCAAACTCATCAATTTCAGCATCCCCAACTATAAGTGCTCCATTTTAAAAAATAGTCACGAGAAATATTTTGTGAGAAAAAACCTTTGAAAATTCTTTTACCTGGATGTTTAATTTAAGAATTTATTCCTTTGTGAGAATACCCATCGTCAGTCACTTATTTAAATTTTAATTATTTTTATTTTACAAAAATTCAAAAATAACTAATAAGCGGATTTCAAAAAATTATTATGAATGAAGGATATGACATGAATGATTATAAACATACGTGGATTTATAGGTCACCATCATCGATTCCACAGAGTCTAAAAAAACTTTCAGTAGATTTAAAACAAAACCAGGTCTTAAAGAAAATTTAAAATCAATAAAATAATTTTTACTGTTATTATGCAGTCAAAACAAAACTTACTTTTTCATAGGTCATCAATAATATATTCCGTGCAGCCAGATCTCGATGGACAAATCTATTATTCTCCAGATATTTCATTCCTGCGACTATCTGCACCATAAAACTACATAAAGTTGAAATTAGAAACTTCTCTGGTTCAAGTCGCAGTTTTTTCAACAGGCTACCAAGAGGAGCAAGCTCAGTTACCTAAAGAAAGATTGTAACATTTTGCAATATGCAAAATATTTTTCTTCTATCTTTTGTATCAAGGTAAAAACTCGTGTATTAAGGTAAATACTCAACACATGGTGCAAAAAGCTCACTCAGCTTTGGGTTGGCACACCAATAAAATAAAAATTCACGGTTTAATGGAGATTTTTCATGTTTGCAAGGAAACTTAAAACTGACATTTTAAGTATAGAAACAAACATTATCACATAGACGTAAAATCAAACAATATCACATAGATGTAAAATCAAAACAATAGAAACATCAGAGTGTGAATTATTAAAAAAAAAACACTTGTATATTTATATATATATATATATTTATATATATATTTATATA
>JAUZNK010004895.1:0-10217 GCA_035046665.1 Euphysa ruthae | reverse complement strand
ATGATGAGAGAGTGGATAAGGATGCATAGCAAAAAAAAAAAAAAAAAAAAACCCCCAGATCAAAACAACGGAAATTTTGCAAAGCGATGTATCAATATGTAGGTGTGAATGTTAGGAAAAAGCAACTTGTAGTCATGGCGTGTCATTGTGTGTGTGTGAATTAAGCAACAAATAGTGAGAAATTAAATGGTTTTGTAGCTGCCAAGCTAGAATTGCATAAACATATAAAAAACTATAACCTGGGAATTCATGAAACTAACATGTTTTAAAATTTCATAAAATATAAAAGATAAAAAATAAGAAAAACAATCCTTTTTTTCTTCTCCTTCTTTCCAGTTTACTTCTATTGTTGTGTGGTAAATAGTGAAAAGAATATTTTCTGAAGATTGCATAAAATTATTTGCAGTTCTGAAAATAATCTCACCAGCACTTCAAAATATTTCATTTTGGGAAAAAAGCAAGACTACAGAAAATTTCAATTTTTGTTAAAAATAACTAGAATAGAATATGCAAAAATAAACCAAAAGTATGGTAAATGTAATTAAAAGCCGGCAGCTTCATTAACATTCTCATCGTTTCCTATTTACTATCCTATTTATGGGAACGTTGTACTCCGTTTTTTATTCTTTTTATTCTTTTATTCTATTTTCAAGTCGTATGCCTTTTTCATTCTGTTTCGCTACAACCTTTCATATTTTCCCTGTTTGGATATTTGGTGGTAACATTACCAATTGTTCAAAGAAAATCCAGGTTAGTACTGTTTTCTGTATAATTCGCCAACACCTATTTCATGTCGGTCACATGTTTCACACATAATTTCATGATTCTGATTAGTTTCTAAATCTTTAAAACGATATCTAGTCATGTGCCCAGGATGTTTAAACGATTTGATATTTTTTGATGAAGACCAGATCACCACTCATTTGAACTACTTTAATAATTTATTTTCTAGTATGAAGAGTTTTTAGACACTATTTAAAGTGACGAACGGGATAAATTTACGACTTGCCGATTATAAAATCCTAACGCTAATGTATTACTACACTGCAGAGTAAGAACTGCATCTTAACTATAACATTAGGGCTATTTTTAGTAAATGCCTGGTTGGTGTTTTGTTTGCATTTCTAGGTATATTTCAAATTTTGCAATAGAAATTTGGAGATTTTATTAATTCAAAATATATTAATTCTAAACTGATTTTATGTAATTTCCCTTACTGAAAAATACTTAGAACACCTGTTTGCAAATCTATTCAGAATTTCACATTTCAAATATCCATAGTGATTTTCTCTATGACTTTCGATTCGGCTGTTTTTTAATGAAACTTTGGGCATTCTTTAACGCAATATGCTCAAAATTTAAGAGGGGTTAATATTACCCCATCAAGTATATAAGTTGCAGAGGAAATTGAAAACTTTAATTTAGATAATAAAGTGTAAAAAGTTCTTAGACAATATAAAACAAACATGAAAGCCTGCAGTTTTACTAGCCTAACTGATGGTATAGGAGAAGATATCTCGAAAGAAACAATGAAAAGCTCGTTGGACATTCACAGAACAAGCTTTATTGTGATCTTTCAGAGACATCGAAACAGATACTCTTCTCCTCAATAAAAATAAAAAAATTATAAAGGATTATAAAGTGATAAACTTAAAGGCCTCATCAATGAACTCATAGATTTTAAAAATTATGTAAACGAAATGTTCAAAGAGTTTTCAAAAAAGTTATTGGAAAATTCAAAAAATAATAATCTGAATAACAATTCAAAATTAAATATTGAGGTTGAAAGATTAAAGTTCGAATTAAAATAAAAAAATACTATTATTGAATTATCAAATGATGAGATCAAGCATCTAAGGAATACAAAATTTCCTGATTGTATAAAGAGTAATAATGACAATAATAATAAGCCTGATATCTGGAAAATGTCATCAAAAACTACAAAATTAAGTAAAGTAAATCACGCTCCAAATTTTCAATCAACAATCCATATGAAGCCCTTAAACGATTACCACAGCTCATTCCCATTATAACTGGTGAAAAAAACATAGGCACAAACAACTAACAGCGCTAAAGCTAGTAACTCTCTTAACAACAGCAAATCACAGACTTATCAAGATAACTTCCCTGTTTTCAGATGGTATGCCTTGACCTATTAAAGAAAGCATTTTAACAAGTTCACTTCCAGTTAATAATTGTTTTCCAGGTAACTCTAAGGTTAATAAATTTTGTTTTATTTCACAGAATAATAAGACTCAGTTTACAAGCTCGAGTGAAACTCAACCAAAGTCACGAAAAAATTTTGAGTGTTGTATTTCACTTGATAACCATCAAAAATTATGCTAATTACGTTTTAAACATCCCAAAAATGTTGTAATATCATGTTATAACTTAAATTCCATTAGAAATAAATTCAATGATATTGAATATCTCCTAAAAGGTAAAGTTGATATTCTAAAAGTTGCTGAAACCAAATTAGATGTTTCATTTGCCACTTCTCAAAGATATAAAAGCCCATATATATTTGATGCACCTGACAAAAGTGGAGGATTGTTTGTGTTTGTAAACAATAACATTAATTCAGGTTCGATAAATTCGTTTTCATTTAATGGACATATTCAAATGATTGTATTTGAAATTAATATTAGAAAACAAAAATCGACATTTTCACTGTATATAGACTTAAGCAATCCTTTTAATGTTTATTGAATAAAATTTTATCTATATTAGAATTTTTGGTGTAAAAATAAATGCAAAGCAAATATCTGCCGAAGCAGTCAATACAAACAGAATTCTTTTATAGTAGGATTCAATACAAACAGATACCTTTTTAGAGTAGCAGTCAATACAAACAGATACCTTTTTAGAGTAGCAGTCAATACAAACAGATACCTTTTTAAAGTAGCAGTCAATACAAACAGATACCTTTTTAGAGTAGCAGTCAATACAAACAAATACCTTTTTAGAGTAGAAGTTAATGCAACAGATACTTTTTTAGAGTAGAAGTAGTAATCAATGTAACAAGTATGTCTTTTGTATTTGTAATCAGTGAAAAATATACCTACTTTGATATTATAATCAATGCAAGGCATACAGCTTGTTCACTAGCAATAAATGCAATATGTCTTTTGTCTTTTGAATAGCAATCAATTCAAAAAAGATATATTTTTGTGTTCCATCAATGCAAAAAAGTTTTTTCGGAATAGAAATTAATGCAATACGGACACAATTTTGGAGTAGCAACTGATGCAGCACAAATATCTATTTAGATTAGCAAACAATGCCACACAAATATCATTTTAATGTAGAAATTAACGCATAAAACATCTTTTTGTTGAAGCAATAGTTAAAACACAAATATTTTTTCGGAGTACCATTCAATACAAAAGTAATGGTTTTGTGAGGTAACAATGAATACAGCGCAAATATCTTATTGAAGTAGCAATCAATATAACAAATATCCTTTTGGAGTAGGAATTACTGCATACTGTAACATAAATATCTTATTTGAATAGCAATCAATGCAAATAAAGGATGTTTCTATAATAGCATTCAATTCAACACAAATATCCTTTTAGCGTAGCAACCAATGCAACTCAAATATCTTTTTGGAGTAGCAATCAATGCAACTAAAATATTTCTTAAAGTGCAACAAAAATTGAGTAGTATACAATGTAACACAAATATCTTTTTGAAATAGCAATTGATCAAGCACAGATATCTTTTTTGGTGTAACAATTTAAAACACGTAAGTTATTTGGAATAGCAATCATTGAAACACTAATATCCTTTTGGAGCAATCAAATCAACACAAATAACGTTTCTGAGCACCAATCAATCCAAAAGTGATATTTTTGTGAGGTAACAACGAATGCAACACAAATATAATTTTTCAGTAGCAACCGATACATGACATATATATTTTTTGTGTAGCAATAAATAAAAGAAAAATATTATTTTGTAACAGCAACCAATGCAAACAAATATTATTTTGAAGTAACAAACATCGCAAAACAAATATATTTTTATAGTAGCAACCAATGGAACACAAAGATGGTATTTGAGCAGAAATAAATGCAATAAAATCTTTATTTAGAGTAGCAATCAATGCAAGACAAATAATTTATTAACGGTAACAAACGAAAATGGAATACAAAGCAATGTAAAGCAAGAGTAGCAATCAAACCAACACATATATCTTATTGGAGCACCAATCAATGCTAAAGAAGTATTTTTCAGAGGTAACAAAGAATGCAACACAAATATCTTTTTGAGGTAGCTATAAATACAACACAGAAATCTTTCTTGTGGAGCAGTTAATACAACGAAAATATCTTTTTGAAGTAGCAGTCAATACAACACAATTATCTCTTTGTAGTAGTAATCTTTTGAACATCTTGTTAGAGAACCACTCAATGCAACAAAAATAGCTTTTGGAGTAGAAAGTGCTGCAACGCAAATACGTTTTTTGAATACAAAAAAATGCAGCTCCAATAATTTTTTGAAGTAGGAATAAATGCAACACAAACTTTTTTTTACTTTATATACTTTTGGTGTAGCAACCATTGCAATACAAAGATCTTTCTGTAATAGAATTTAATACAAAAAAAATAGTATAGCAAAATAGTAGCAAAAAATGCTACTTGAACATCTTTTTGAAGTAGCAATCCATGCAATAAAAGTATCTTTTTGGAGTAGCAATCAATGTAAGACAAATATCTTTATATAGTAGCAAACAATGCAAAACAAAAAGACGTTTTTAGAGTGGCAATTAATGCGACAAAAATAAATTTTTGGAGCAGAAATCATTGTAATACAATTATCGTTTTTAGAGTGGCAATTTAATGCAAAGAAAATGGAGTAAGCAATGCTACACAAATACTTTTTTGAAATAGCAATCGATGCGACACAGATATACTTTTTGAATATCATTCAAATCAACACACTTACTTATTCTGTGTACCAATCAATGCGAAAGTAATATTTTTATGAGGTAACAAAGAATGCAACAAAAAATCTTTTTGGAGTAGAAAGCAACGCAATAGAAGTACCTTTGTTGGGTAGCAATCAATGTAACTAAATTATACTTTTGTTGTAGCAATCAATGCAACAAAACTATTTTTGAAGAAGGAACCAATGCAATACATATGACTTTTAGAGTAGAAATTAATGCGAATAATACCTTTATCTAGTAGCATTAATGCGACACGAATATCTTATTGGAGTTCTTTGCAACGCTAATATTTTTATTATAAATTAGCAATGATTATATCACCAGTATCTTATTGGAGTAGCAATCAATGCAGTAAAAATGTCTTTTTGAAATTTTGATTCATGCAGCACATATATCTTTTTGGAGTAAAATGAAAAAAGATTTCATTTTGAATTAGCAAATAATGCAACATATATTGATTTTTGGAGTAGAAAGCAATACAACACAAGTACATTTTTAGGTAGCAATTAATGCAACACTAAAATCTTCAAGTAATAGCAATCAATGCAACAGAAATATCTTTTTGTTGTAGTAAACAAAGCAGCACAAGTATCTTTTTGAAATACCAATCAATGCAATACAGATATCTTCTTGAAGTAGCAATCTATGCAAAACAAACATCTTTTTGGAATAGCAATCATTGCTACACAAATGTCTTTTTATCGCAGCAATCAAATCAACACAAATCTCGTTTCGGAATACCAATCAATGAAAAATAATTTTTTTTTGTGAGTTAACAACGAATACAACACGGATATCTTTTTGGAATTGCAATGAAGACCACAAAAATATCTTTTCTGTAAAGCAATCAATACAACAAAAATATATTTTCTGTAAAGCAATCAATGCAATAAAAATATCTTTTTGAAGTAGAAACCAATGCAAAAAATATCTTTATGGAATATCAATCAACGCAACACGAATATCTTATTGGATTAACAATCAATAAAACACAAATACCTTTTTTAAGAAACAAGCAGTACAACAAAAACATCTTATTGTAGTAGCAACCAATGTAATACAAATATCTTTTTTGAGAAGCAATCAATACAAAACAAACAAATTATTGGAGTGGCAATTAATCCAACTAAAGATTGAGCAGCAATCAATTCAAAACCGATATCAATTTAAAATATCAATCAATGCAACACAGATATTGTTTTGGAGTATGGATCAATGCAACTAAATTATATTTATGAAGTAGCAATCAGTACAACAGAAATGTCTGATTGGAAAAGTATTCAACACAAATTTTTTTGGGAGTAGTAATCATTGCGACACAAATATATTTTTACGGTACCAATAAATGAAGCAAATATATATTTTTACAGTACCAATAAATGAAGCAATTATATTTTTACAGTACCAATAAATGAAGCAAATATATATTTTTATAGTAAAAGTCAATGCAACACAAATTTCTTGTTGGAGTATCAATCATATGCAATTCAAATACTTCTTTGGAGTCGCAATCAACGCAATATAAATTTCTTTATAGAGTGGAAATTTATGCAGTACGAATATCATTTTGGTGTAGCAATCAATGCAACACAAGTATCTTTTTGGAGAAGCAACCAATGTTATATTAATATATTTTTGGTCTATAAATCAATGAAAATAAATAATCTTTTTTGAGTTTCAATCATTGCAACACAAATATCTTGTTGTATAGCAATCAAGGCAACACAAACATATTTTTGGAGTACCAATTAACGCAATACAAATATCATTTTGCAGCAGCAATCAATGTAACATAAATAAATATTTGGAGTAGTAATCAATGCAACAAAAATATCTTTCTAGAGTAGCAATTTATGCCATCTAAATATCTTTTTGCTGCAGCAATCATTAAAAAACAAATATCTCCTTGTGTGTAGCAATCAATGCAACACAAATATAATTTTCGATATTATTTTATTTTATTTTCAAATATCATTTTGTCCTTGCACTATAAGTATCTTTTTGAAGTACAAATCAATGTCACACAAATATATTTTTGGCGTAGCAACCAATGCAACAAAACCAACTTTTTGCAATAGCAATCAAGGCAACAAAGTACTTTTTTGGAATAGCAATGATTCAAGCACAGATATTATTTCGGATTTGCAATTAATCTTTTTGGAATCAATGCAACACATTTGTCATTTTGGATTACAAATCAATGCAACAAAAATATTCTTTATGTATACTCGAAGACTGGCAAACATGTTTTCTGCTCCAGGATGTAAGACATTTTACATTAGTATCAAAGAAAAAATCGCAACATTCCGTTTTCCTTTGTAAGAACCGAAATGGTATAGACTTAGGGTTCGTTTTATCAAACATACCGATTGGAAGCCTTCCAAGCACTCTATAATATGTGAACTTGATTTTGACAACTGATTTATTAATTGCACTTTGAATTGTAACTTTTACCTTGTATCAACAATTTATCCTTGAGAGTTGAGAGTTACTTCAGACACTATCAGTACTACCTAAACCAGTTGTTCAAAAGAAACCTACATGAAAAAAGATATATTAAGTGGAATATTTAGCATCATTTCGAGATATTTATTGCTAAACTACATGGGCTTTCGTGGCAAAGCCTTACCCTCTTTAATAGTTACCTTTCGGGTAGAAATCAGGGGATTAAAATATCCACGGTTGTATTTTAGGAAATCTAATCTACTATTAAATATTAACTTTATGGTTACCAACCCAGCAAAATTCATGCCGATGTTTCTTGGGAAAAAAGTGTTCCTGAAATAACTCTATTTTTAGTTCTGGTTTAGAGATTTCTTCCTGTAAATAAGTCAAACTGTTAGGTGCTACTGTTGATTGCCGTTTAATTTTTTTTAGTGGAGCACCCTTCCAGATGTTATCAAAAGCAGCGTAAGTGTTCCCATTTTTAAACGGAAGGTAAAACTCTGGAAAAGGAGTTGCACATGCTCTTGTTGTAAATAGTTCTTTCTAATTTTAAAATTGTATTGCCTCCTTGTTTTATTTTGTTTATTATATCTTTTGCATTACTACCTTATTTTTTTTTTGTTAGTTTAGTTGTTAAAATTTGATAGTACATATTAGCATTGATTTTATAGCCTTTTTTTTTTTTTTTTGATTGTTGATTTAACTGACGTTAAATATAAGATTGTATTGAATTATAGGCCTAGTTATAGCTTTTGCAGTATTTGCTAACTCACAAATTCAAATTTCATTGTAAGAAAAAAGTATGAAACAACTTTACCAATACAATGCTGCATCTATTTTACATATATAGTCTTTATATGGAATATCAAAATTCAATTTAAATAATTTTATAACATGCTTTACTTCCAATAAGTCTTATTATCAAATATTGTTATTGTGAACAAAATATCTATAAAACTTTATTTATTCTATTTACTTGTAATTATAAAACCGGGCTCTTATTTTTGGGCTCTTAAATATGTCATATAAGGTCGTGTATAGTGTCGACCATTACTTTATTTAGTTTGATTTCTGGCAAAGGAAATTCATGTGTACAAGGATTGGTAGCGTGACATGATAACGTAAAATATTTTAATATAACTAACTAGGCCTTTACATAAGAACCAATCAAAATAGAGCCAGTGGACGTAAAATTTTATAAACTCGCCTAGCTAAAAAATATATCAAAAAAATCTGTTTTAATGTTTGGTAAAGCAAGTAAAACCAAAATAAACTTTAAACTTCCCGCATGAAAAAAAAAAAAAAAAATGTTCATTTTTAATTTCTTACTTTCTTAGATTTTACTGATGGAAAACTGATATATAATGGGTTGGTACTTCTTGCGTTTTATTTTCAAAAATCTAAAAATTTAAAAGTATTTTAATTTAATGGAAGTAAACATTAAAAACGTCTTAACCAAATTTAGCTTATGTAAAATGAAGGAGCAAAGAGTCAATTTCCAAAATATTCCCTTAATTGAAATTAGATAGAACAAAAAAAAAGAAATATATATATATATATATATATATATATAATACTGAAATAGTTGAATAATTATTTATCTATAGATTGATAGATATTATTTTTTTGTATATATATATAGTAGAATTCCATGTCTTCCATTACACAGTTATATGAAAAAGAATGTCTTATTTTTATAACAGTATTCTATATACCGTATATACAGTTTAATACTTTTTCAAAAACAATTAAATGATGGTTTCTTATGATGTGTTTAAAAACACTCTTTTGAATTGATTGTCAACCAGCCTTCATCACTCACAGGGCTGTTTGTTTAAATATCTCTCCTCATCATATACAAGAGTATTAGCGCCAGATAATAAGTGATGTGGATCGTTCTCTTAAGATCAGACTTTTTATAAAATTCTCTATGAAAATTAGCCTTTTCTTTAGAGATACATTTTTGACAAGTGTAAGAATCACATCACTTTTTTCCATTGTAATTACACCACAAACTTTTGAATTTTAGGCACTGAAGGGTAAGATTTCATTCTTGTCTCTCTAAAATGCAAAAGGATCTTTCGCCATTGTGTTTTAAATGGTTAGACAAACATCTAAAGCCTGCAAAGCATTACTTGTATGCAGTGGTAGGGCAATGATTACCAGTTCATTTTCCATTTGTACTAACAAGAGTTTGATATTTTAGATGAGTGCCATCCAGCCATGGACATTATACAACACTGACCACAGGCTTCTTTAAACCACTTTCATTTAAATGCTTTACAAAGACTATAGTGAACCAATTGTAGAAAACTATATCTTTCATCCAGCCACTTGCAGTGCACACATAAAAAGCATTTTCGGGTCCATCTTCTGCCCATGAACTATACATGTTTTTGCTTTTGTATACAACAAGTGCTCCATGGAAATTACCATCAACGGGGCCACACATCAAGATAGTAAACATACTTTTCCTTCATTTGCCATCTCTATGCAGGAATTTTGTGTCCCATTTTTAAAGAACATTTTTCTTTAATTTTTTTCCATTCCAGTCCAAAACACAAGAAACCGAATGCATGTGCAATTGCATTATCAATCAAAATTGTCCTCTGAATAAAAATTTTCTCGCAAAGGCTAATTTTTATTCTGCTGTGTTCCTGAGTATATTTTGATGACCTTGCAATTTATATACATTTTTAATTTTTTTTTATTGATTTAGAATTTTGAATTTGTAAATCATTTCACTGAATATCAGCTAGCATGCTGTGAAGCTCAGAGTATGAAACAAAAGTTTATTTAATCATTTTGAATATATATA
>JAUZNK010004894.1:0-10217 GCA_035046665.1 Euphysa ruthae | reverse complement strand
ATATAAATATTTTTTTTTTTACAACTTAGTGCAAGGAGCAGTGCCAAAGAAGGCATAAGTTGGTGAATTTTTCAATTTCCCAACAATTTTTCTAAAAATATAATGAATATCAAGATTTCCTAAGTAAGCTCTGGTCTTAAGAAAGTATAGAGTTAAATAAGGGTCCACTTCTAAGTTAAGTTGTAAAGTATCACTACTTATACTGTACCAGAAAAGAATTTTATTGCATCTACATCCCAAAAAACCGTGTTAAAATTTAGCACTTCCTATTGTAATTATGAAGAGAAAAGTTCTGAACAACAACTAATTTGAAAAAACATCAAAGTGATCCAAAAACTAAAATAAATAAAAACGCATTGTAAGCACGCTTAGACCCTCAACGTGAATGAACAATGCAGGAGATAGTGAGGAGTATTTGATTGAATGATGCTTCTAATAATTCTAATAAAATTTTCATTCCAAATATACAATTGAAATTAAAATTCAAATAATGAACTAAGCGTTCTTGATATTACTGTTCAAAACAACCAAAAAGTTGTTTATTTAAAGTTTATCAAAAAACAATTTGCAGATTGAAGCAAATTTATCTAGCTTATGATGTTTTTTTGTCCCATGCTAAACGTATTTTCTCACCTGAAAACTGCTCTGTGTCCGTGCCTTTAAATGAAAACATTTGTTGCAAGAGCTTCGTTAGTTCTGGATGAAGGTTTAGAAGCTCAAAACGAGTATCCCGAAGGTATAGAAGTAGCTGCATTTCGAAGGGAATCTTTAACACTTTGAGTGCCATGATTTTTGGCTTGGAATGAAAAATCTACGTACGTGCGTGCCTCTAGTATTGACTTGACTTCGTGCCTTCGTGACTTGGTTCCAAATTTTAGTGTGCCATGATTATATAGCGTAGCATGAAAAATCGGTGTGCCTGCGTGCTTCTAATATTTAAGTGCTTCCATGATTTTTTGTGTGCGATGTTTGGTGTGTCATAAAATTCTGCTTATCTTTAATTTTTCAGGATTTGGTTAGTTCACTGCCACTGTGTACAGGTTTGAAACAGCTGTGCTACCTCCGGCATATATTTGATAAGCGTGGCATCATTAATATGGACGTAACCCCTTACTTGGACTAAGTTGCATTAAAAAGAGAAGATGCTTGAATTCAATACAATGACAGAAGACAGATAACAGAGAAATTAAAAAAAAAAAAACAAAAAACAAACATGAAGTTTAAAAAATTGTGTAGTATCATGATGATCATTGGATATATGATATACTGCATGGCAATCTGTTCAATACAATAGTTTTCGAGGGGAGGAATGAGTTTTAATATGCAGTTATTCCGTCATGCATAGGTATGAATCGAATATGTTCATATCTCGCTTGCGGATGAATTTCACAGATTAATCGAGTTGGCCGTTTACATACTTATGCATGAAGTTGACCCTCGCGTCGTTCCGGTAGTTTTCCACTGAACATAACTGCAATTTGGCTATCATTTTTGTGGGACTGCTGGAATGACTCCAGTCTGAGAATATGATAAGTGCTGATTTACTTTGTGCAGCCACCAATTTCTCGCTTAGATGTCTGTTTCGTTGACCGATCGGTCAAGGCACACAAGCACCCCAAGTAAGCCAGCCACAAGGAATCACAAGCACGCATGCGACGCACGGCACGTATAGCACGCCGTTTACCAGACTCGAATCTGATGTATTTTTCATTGATCAACTTTACAAAACGGTTTATAATTCTGTATCATCTCTTCAGTCTATACATGTGATTATTTCCATCTGAAAATGAACAAATATAACTAATAAAATACGAGTTGGTAAAACTAATTAGGTTGCTCATTCTTTATTCGTTCTTCTAATATATTTCATTCATTCACCACATTGCAACAATCCTTTCATGGAAATGTTAAGTCAAAGCCGTTAATGAGCTTGAAGCGTGTTTTTATAAAAATTTGCGTGAACCTAAGTGATGGTATGAAGCTATTAAAACAATTTGTTTCTACGATAATTTTTGCATTACATTTTTATTTTTTGGTGCTCCACTATGCGTATTCCTACTATCGGATAGGCTCTAGACGAAACTTAACACTAGGTGTATACTCACACAGGATGCTCGATTTCTTATGTGCGGAAACTTATGGTGATATCGTGTCAAATTTAAATGATAAGACAAATTAAATTTTTCATTTTCGTAGTTTGAGGCTGTACTTAAGTAATTTAGTAAATCTGGTAAAGATAAATTACTTAAATTTAAGCAGTCAGATTGATAAAAAAGTGCATACTGTACAAAACTGACAAAAAGTATATTATACAAAGATTTTTTTAAACTATTTGTTGATTCAAATGTTTTGGCGAAAAGATTAGAAATGAAGGAAACATGAAAAAAAGATTGATTTCCTTCTTCTGGCTGTTCTATTAATTCGAAGGCTATTACCAAAAATGATGAAACTCCATTAACTTAGTTTTACCTCCAAAAAATATTAATCCTGCTCTCATTTCTGGATATAAAATTACTTTACAAGACAAGAGTAAAAGAGCTGGGTTATGTGAAGCAGTTTTTTGAGTTGCAATTCATAGCACCAGCAGTTTTATTTTCAAAAACTGGACATACTTCTTTGTGTCTCAAAAATTAGGCTAAAAAAGAATACTGTCATATTTTCTGTCATATAAGGTCTTGGGCGATTGTGGCGAAAAATCCACTCTATTAGTTTATATAAATTAAACAACGCACTTATACTCTCTAGGAAAATTGCAGACGAGATGTTTTCATTTTATATCCGTGGCAAGGAACAAGGAATTCAATCTGACAAATAAAATGACGTAACGGTATATTTATGACGTAACGGTATATTTGTGAGAAGCATATTGTAAAACGATTTTTTGTTTTTTTTTTTCGCATAGAAATATAGCTTAACAAAACCCTACTAAAAATTAAAAATACGGTCGACTGCCTATCATAGAAAGCATAAACCTATTTACAGATAGCTGTAAAAACAAAACCTGCTGACAGACAGCTGTAAAATCAAAACCTAAAAAAAGGGTTCAAATTGTAAGTCGAAAAAGAAAATCCCCGAAAGCTCTATGCAATAAAAAAAGAAATTGGAAACTGAAAAAAGTAAACCGGCTGACGTTTCGAGGAAAATAAAAGAAAATGGCATTAGTGCAGTAAGTCTTAAACAAGGCCTAGAGCTTCGGAAATTTCATTTAATGACTTGGTAATTTTAGTAAACTAAATTGACTTTGTCTATTCAAGTTTTTGGTGCCGTGATAAAGAAACTGCACTCATGATTGAAACGTTGATAAAATGAATACTCCCAAAACTATCTGGAGCAAAACTTTTTCAAAAGTTTATATGCCTTTTGCTTTTGAATGAAATTTTCTCATTATCACGCTGGATTGGTGTGAAGCATATGTTGATGATGATATATTAGATTTCTGAATGAAGCTTCAATGTTCATCACGTCCTGCATTATTAAAAAGTTGCTTGGTGTTATGATACCACCAGACCAGATGAAATTAATTAAAAGTTATATGAAGTTTGCATTTATTGATAGAGTCCAAGCTGACATGGGTGATGAAGTATTATATAGAGATTACATAGGGGATAAACCAAATGACGATGAAAATTTATACGAAGAAAGTGAAAAGATAGAAAGCGATAATGATGAGTAATGTGATGTGCCAATAGAATCAGAAGCAATAACTGTAAACGAAGCTCGGCAATATTTAAAATCACCACAAGTATAGAGTCGTTTGGAGTCGGTGATGTGAGAAGAACAGTGGCTCTTTTGAATTTTTTCCTTCTTGTGTAAACATTGAGGATACTTTAGCAAACGAGCGTCAACGGTGCCGAGCAAGAAGAATATAATAGAAAAAGCAACTATCTAATACGTCAGAAAAAATGGTGGTTTCAGTGGAACAATTGTATGTGAAATCTTCAATCGATTTTAATTCAATATTCATCTCAATCTGGTAAAACTCTGCTTTTTACATGAACAGCTTAAAAAAAATTTTCACACCTGTGAAGTATTCACTACAATGCAGGGGTGTAGGGGGTATAGGGGTGGTAGGGCCATTATTAAATTCTATCAGGGAGGGAAAAAAGTATAGAAAAGCTACAATATTGTATACGACCTCACACTCCCAAACCCCTTCTCCCCCATACCTCAACTGCAATCCTACAATTAGGCATGAAAGATTAAAATCTTATTAAAATTCATCATTCATACTGCTTACAAATTATTTAGCGAGATATCTATAAAAAAAAAAAAATAAATAAATAAAAAACATGTGGTAGGTAAACGCTATGAAGTCAAACTAAAAGAAGTAAGCCGTAAGAAAGGTGATGGTAAATAAGCTACTATATAATAAAGGATAGTAAATAAGCTAGTAAATAAGAGTTGTGAATACTGATGAATTACCAGAAACCGCTAAAGCACTTGTACAAAAATAACTACTTTTATAAAAAGATGATCTCGTCCTGGAAAAACCTTTTCGCCGGTTTTCTTAACTTTGGTAAAGTGTTGATCTAAAAATAACAAAGTTAGAGTATCTCCACCAAATTTTCAATTGCGTGTAAAAATACCAGCCAGCATCATCGCTTATTATTTACTTTGTTCAGAGCCTGAGAAAAATGAAAAATGACTTACTGAAGACGCTAGTTTGAGGGCAGCAGCGACAGATGATGGATTTCGTTGTAGATGTTTTTTTCTTTGGTGATGCCATGGAAGCTGTTATAGTCTTTTATGTGTAATACTGACGGTTTCTCATTCTAAAAATTTAATCTTTTAAATGGGGAGATTATTTTCGAAAAATTTTCGCAAAAACCAAGTTTTTGCGGTTTCCATTTACACAAAAAATAATTTTTTTCGAAACTGTGCGATACGTAAAAATTTATACCTGCAAAAATCCCGGGGGTAATTGCTTAAAGTACCAAGACACACCTCATCTATTAAATTTACGTTAAAAACAAATCAGATAAATGATGAAAAGAAAACACTAAACCTTTTAGATATAAAAATCATTCTCAATCTAAAATACCAAATAGTAAAGGAAATTTATTACAAAGATACCAATAACCATGACTATTTAAACTATAGAAGTCATCATCCAAATTACATAAAACTGAACACCCCTTACAATCAAAAAAGAATAATAGTTCTTTGTTCAAATAACACGACCAAAAAATAAGACTAAACAAACTAAAAACCTGGTTCATGCAGTGTAAATATCCAATTAACGTAACCTGGGAATTGAGAATTCACTTACCAAGCTTATTTTCGAATGTTTGTAAAAACACAAGTTATTTTCTCACTACCGGCTCGTAAAAATATCAATTTTCATTTATAATGGAAGGAGAAAATGGAATAAATTTTCTATCCATAATATTTGTCACAAGAAGTAAGATTTCGACACTAGAGCTGAATACCGTAATTAATGATACAATGTAAATCCAGCATAATGTAAAGAATAAGCCCGAAATTCAAAGAAATTATTTAACATTAAAAAACTTAAACAGGATTTTGATGCAATAGCCTTGACGCCTTATAATAACAAAACAAATGAAAAACTAAAATTTCACGACATAAATGTAGTCTTTACAGCCCTTAGTACTATGGAATGATGCTGGCTTAAATTTATTCTTGTTATGCCTCAGTAAAAGATCTGATGATTTAAGCATTTCTGCTGACCCACATTTATCTTGCTCATATCGCCCTCATTTTCAGTATACGCTTATTCCTGGTATGTAAACATACAAGAAATAAACGTATGATGTAATTAATTATCTCCATTGAAGAGAGGTGATTATAAAAAATTGTGTATACAGAAATGGGGAAAATACACATCGATAAAAGGCAATACGTGTTTCTTTGCAACGAGTCGTAGCTTTAGCACATCATTGATTTACGCTACTTTAATTTCAAATTTCCTATATCATTGAGATTCTGCAGTTGCATTGAGCAATATTATACCTTTAAATAGTTCTTATATTTAACGATTATTTTTATGAAATGTAAGTATATCATAGAACAACCTTTTCCAGCTGAGTATGTTTTATGTATATGTTTATGCATGTTTTTTGTATGAGTCCAGGAAGCCTGTGCGAAGTTGAGTATTTTATCTCTTTCTGCAACTCACCTTCATCTTTTGTGGAACCGCGGAAAAATAAGAAATGAAAGAAAACCAAATAATATGATATGTGACTTTCTAATAACTTAATTGCAGATATTTACAACTTAAAATATATGTACAAACTACGTCATATAAAAAAATACATGTACTATTACTTTGCATAGTTTTATAAAAGAATTGTAACTTTTCTTGCATGATTTTTGTAAAAAAAAAAAAAACAGCTATAAAAAGAAAATATTTTTACGCATCCATGAAAAATGCGCCAAAACTTTTAAAACAAAAATAATAATAAAAAAATAAAATATACACACACACATTGAGCCTAGAAATCTTGCCTAAAAGGCTCAAGATTTAAAAAACTTTCAAAATTGTCACAGCTTGGTTTGTAGCTTTCTTCTTTAATGTTTCTTAAAGGTCTTCCACTTACTGGTGTGACCCAAGCTTTTTGATCATTTTGATGCATACTCTCAAAGTTTGATTTAAAAGGAAAGAAGTAAGAGGGGGCGCTTTTTTCTCGGTCTTTCATGTATGTACTCGGTGATAATTCGCCTTTCATTGCTAATTCTTTTGCATAAAAGCTATTTGTTGGCAAAGTATCGTAATTATCGCGGTACGGGAATGGATTTTCTCGATTGCCGTATGGTAGTTCGTTATCCATCGAAGATCTTCGATCATATATTCTGTTATCTACTGAATAGTACCCTCCGAATTTGGGGTAGTTCATTCGTGATTCTATCTTTGCTAATGATTCATTTAAATGGTTTGGAGGGTTGAACATAGGGCTAAATGGATGTTGCGATGAGTTGTGTCGAATAAAGTTGTGTAAATCTTCGTTTAGTGCTGTATGCGGACTGTTATTAGACGGGCTCAGCATTGGCCCATACATAGACTTTTCATAATTAATATTGATTGACTGATTTGGAACGTGCGGGAACGGAATAAGGTTTCTTTGTGATAAATGACTCATGTGATGATGTCCTTCTGAGCGAGCATTTTTTTGGGCACCTCGCATACGTTTCCTAGCTAATACTTGTATATGGCTCGCCACTTGTTTCCGTGTTCGAACTTTCCCAGTCTTCGCCAAAATATATCTTGCAATTAACTCGTTTCGACCATACATTTTATCACGAGATGAGATCATTATCTTTTGACGACCACATGGTGGATAAATGGATAAAGCTTCTTGAAAACACTTTTCTATCGCTCCGCTCCATAATCCTTCAGCGTCGCTAGCCATTGGTTTGAAATAATTTAAAAAATTTATATTCGCACTTTAAAAGGTCCTATTGTGGTAGCAACTCAGTCTGCAATGAATAGTTCCGAATAAAATTTATTTGTTCACTGGTAATTTTCGGTAACTTTATTATTATACCCAAAGCGTGCATCATTGCATCTATAATACCCACTTTTACGCGCCCATATTGTTACTTTGAACAATAAATATATCAAAAACTCTGGATGATTTTATATTTCACATACAGAGTGATATCCCTTAAGCATTAAAAAACAAAAATTAGGTTCAGGTAATATAAAATTATAATTTCGTAACTGAATGTCTGCAAAAGTTCTGTCAAAACATGAAAATGAAATATTTCGAAATAGTTGCAAAATCATGCTACCATCTATCATGCTATCATATTCGTTGCAAAAGAAAAACAAAGTAAAAATATAAGGAATTTTTTGCAAATATTTTTATATTCATGCGAAAAGATTCCAAAAATTCATATCTAAAAATTGAATATGATACTGCAATAACAGGAATTTTTATGGCAATTTGAACAATTTGTATAGCTTTGCAAAAAATGCTGTTGAAATCGCATTTCTAGAATTCTATAAACTATTCCAATAACTTCGCTCTGAATCGATAAAAATATTCATCAAAAATATTCATAGCATAAACTGGCGGAATTCCTTAATTTTTAAGATTTCTTTGGGGGATTTTGCTACAAACAAACCTGGTGTGAAAGCTGTAAATGCTATAAAATATTTTAAATATTTTTTATTATTTTGTTTGAAATATATAACATTTATCATCATTTTTTAACTAATTCGTTTGATATTTTATCAAGAGTTTAATAGGTTTAAAAGATAAAATATGCCGAAGATTTAATTTTTCCCAATACTTTTTTCTCTTTTAAAATTTTTACTACTTTAAAAAAATTCTAAAAATGTGCCTAAGGCTTTGATACACTATATCAGATTTTGCCTTGCGTAAGTTTTTGCATAATATTGCACGTAGTTATCAAGTATCACCCCACAGAATATAGATTATATCTTTTTATATTTTTGATGCCTCTAAATTTTAATTGACGCACTCTGTCAAAACGAGAACATAAAATAATATTCGGAAAAAGTGAAAAATCCATTAGGGGTGCTTTTAGAGAGCAGCGACTTTATCACTGTCCGAATAGCATTAGTGTACTTTTAATAAATCTCTCTAAGAAGGCAAATTTCAAACCGGTGGTTGGGTTTCTACATTAATCAGCTTCTAATAAAAAAGGGCTAACTTCAAATTAACAGATTTTTTGCATATGTGAAAACCTAAGAATATATAAATATCTTTTTTCAGAAATTCTCCTAAAGAGAAGTTTTTTGCCCGCCAAACTTTTCCTTTCTAACGCCCAGCAAAAAATTAACTTTTATGTTTAGTAATCTGTAACTTTGTTACGTACGAATATTCGGAACCCCAAGCTTCTATTATACATTCCTTGTGCTTGTATAGAAGCCTTATACTATGATCAAGTTCAAATCACCATCTTTGGTAAAAATTTGTTATCCTGCCCTAACCGTCTATATATAGCAAAAAAAGTGCAAAGAAGTGTTTTTTTTAAGAGGTTTCTGAGGGTGGGTAAAAATTTGCGAAGCCAAATCCCTTCTAATAGTTCATCGACACGTGTTAATATTCTTATAGACTTACACAAACTTTAGTCCGAAACTTAAAATAAAATCGAATACGATAACTCTTACGACGGGCGTAAGGTGCTTGATACCAATTTGATTTATTTATTTGAGTATTATGTTGATATTGAATGAACATACTTTAAATTTCTCAATATTTCACATATTTCACGCTAGATGTTTTGAATATTTTCAAATTAAGCAGTAAATTAGTTCTCTAGAAAATATAAACAACGCTGAATATGTGTTCGTATCTGTATTTTATATCAAAATATGCAAATTTACATAATTGCATGCGAATAAAAGTAAATAGAACAAAGATTTCATCTCGCTCAGATTTTTGAATTTTGTTTGTTTAAGTTTAAAGCGTAGAAAAACTGCACTCTTATTAACGACTGAGTTTTTTAAACACTTAGTTCCACAACAGAAAACCTATTAGCAAACTTACAGCACTTGAAACAAGTTATGAATAAATAAATTGCACTTTTTTTTACAAGAACCTGATATATTTAAAAATTCATCATAAGATTTTTTCCCTAACTCAATATTAAGTTACGGTTTAGAAGAAAGGTGCATTCATCATTTGGTATTTTAATAAAAGCTTTCACTATTCCTATTATTTATAAAGAAATATTGGCGCAAAAAAAAATTTTTTTGCTTATAAATCTGCTAACATATCTTCAAGGCTTTTGTTATGAACTAAAGATTATACTAAGATTGGTTAAAAGAATCACAACTCACTGAACTCACAAATTAAACTAAAGATTTTACTTGCAACCAGAATGATCAAAATAACTCTTTTTGAAAGTCAGGAAATTTGCTTTTGTGTTTATTTTCATTATTCGTCTAGCAATTTGAATCATATTCTTTTTTTATCATTTTTTTAATTTCATCTGAGATTTTTTTTTTTTTTTTTTTTTTTTTTTTTGGCCTCATTCGTTGAATGTAACAAAGTTTTGTTTAAAATAAAATCAAAACACCGAAATATAATTTATGTGCAAACATGTTATAAGCAGAATGGCTTAAAATTCTCACGTATTGGTAATTGCTTTTTGAAAAAAATTTGGGTTTTTGATATTTTTGACAGATGCAAACAGAAAGTATTTATATTAGGTACCCCAAAATTTAACTCAATATCAATTTCCTGGTCAACACTTTTGTAGAAAGGTTTCCCTGCCTATTTTGC
>JAUZNK010004893.1:0-26332 GCA_035046665.1 Euphysa ruthae | reverse complement strand
AAAAATCTCTGCAGATGGGCTATATATTTATATATGTATATGTATATATATATATATATATATATTGAGACAAATTCGCCAACATTACTTGAAGGTGAATGCTAGAAATATCTGAGCAGCGCATTATAAATTAATATGAATAAAATACACACTTACTTTTTAAGAATATTTGAAGTATATCATACGGGATATTTAATCAGTTGAACTTGTATGCTGTCGTTGTCACGGATACTGACTTAATTGCATGTATTTTTGATTACATAACTCAAACAATGGGAGAAACATATCTTAAATGATAGGTATATATGACGAATGTGGAAAATAATTGTCTATACATTGGATCAGCACTGTAGTGTGGAGTTCTCTTGGTAGATAATCCGTACGCCCATGTATCTTAAAATGCTTATTTATATTGCCTTATACCTACTTCGAAATATACGTTAGTTATTTTATTTTTAGTACTTGTAGATTTTTGCTTTTTTTCTCTAAATAATTATAATAAGTCAACAAATTTACTAAAAATTTTTTCATATGTTTGTTATTTTAACAGAAAAAGTTATGTCCTACATTTTCAGTACATGATTTTAAAACCTATCGCAATTGATAAAATTATTAAGTTCATAAACTTAAATTGATTTTAGTGTCGTTCATTCCCAGTTTTGAGCAAACCGCTAAAGGGTATCAAAGAATGTAAAAGAACCTTTAATTTTAAGTTTTTTGACTACAAAGTTTGCAAATAAACTTTATTTATTTCTGTTTAAAATTTTCGTTTTTTAACCTTTTCATTGGCATAATTTTTTATTAAATTCGTTGGTAAGAAATCAAAATATTCAACTTCAAAAAAAAAAAAAAAAAAAAAAAATATGCCAAATTAATTATATTAGTGTTTATTATAACATCATAACATATATATTTAATTGTCCTCTTATAGGAAGAAGAGGCCTAAACTAACGTAAAATGATTTAAACAAAATTAATCTTTAAATAAGGACCTTTTCAAATTTTTAAATTGATTTTATGATCATCACGGAGAATTTCGCTGAATATAAAAACATATCTAAGATACGATAGGGTATAGCTATCAAAATCTCATTACAAACTATTAAATTTTTTTCAAGATAGATATGCGCGCAGTACATTGCAGATTTACATATTTGAAAAATTTAAGACACGCAGGATTCTAAATATTTCTTTATAAATTTTCAAGATTTACTCTTCAGATTGTTTTGATCGCAAGTTTAAATATGTGACTTTTTAAGTTTTTTAGCTCTAGGTACTTTTCTGCTTTAGGTACATTCATCAGAAAATAAACATTAAAAATCAAATTTAATCATTATACAAATAAAATTTAGCAAATAGTGAATAAATTTTATTAGTGTACGCCTATATTTGATTGAGTGTGTTTGATTTGATGATAGTGATTGAATACCTCTGGTGAATTTATTGAAGAATTGAGCAATAATTATCAATGTGTAAATTTGTAAATTAAATTTTTGGGAAGTGGAATTTTTGAAGACATGGAAATTTAGAAGATTTAGGAGTTTTTGATTTAAGTAATGTGGGTTATAAAAATATGTGGGTGTGGAATTTAACGGATGTGGAGTGTTGTAATGCTTGGAATTTGAACTATGGAAATTCTGTTATGTCGGATGAACGATTTTTGGGACTGCAGATTGATACTAATCACTATGTTTTAATTTGAGACAAAATCGTCAAATTTTACATATGTAAGATTATACAAAAGAAAAACTTCTATCCCGAACATTGTTATTTACCTTTGATAATGTTAGGTTTCCATGCTGGTAATACTTTATTGTCAAATCAGTCACTTATGATTAGACTGCCTAATCATCAGTTTATCTAGTAATTAAAATGGAGCCAAGGCGGCATTGCCAACCCAGCACTCTATCATACCAATTATGTCGTTAAAAACATGCTCTAGTGAATGAGGGTGGTTATGATTATAACCGGTGGCCCAGCTGGAAATAAACCAACAAAAATATTTTAAATATTAGAGAAATATTAAAAAACACAGAAATCACCTTAGTGATTTGTTTAATAAATAAACTAACGCTAGTTATAAATGGAAATGTTTTGCTACTACTCCTATTTTAGGTGAATAAATAAATAATTATCACTGCACCTTTGGTTTTTTGTTAGATTCTAGTCTTTTATTTTATAAAGGTTTAAAGGAAGTTTACGTCTATTACAATTTTAAATACTTACAAAAATTTTTTTTCATCTCTTTCAAAGAAAGATTCTGAAATTATAGCTGTTTTTAAGGCTATAAAATTAAGTTCCTCTACTGGAAATAGTCCTTTTAAAATAAAAGTTTACGTATGTAGTACTACCTGGCACTAAAAGCTATAGCTATGAAAAATGAGTACAAATGATCCCGCTTTAATCTTAATAACACCAAACAAAGACTTAGAACGGTGTGATTGTATAAGCGCTTCTTTTTTTTTATGGTATTTACCCGATATATATGATCGATATTTATGGTATTTATTCGATACATATGATTGATATTTATGGTATTTACCCGATATATATGATTGATATTAATGGTATTTATCCGATATATATGATTGATATTTATGGTATTTACCCGATATATATGATTGATATTCATATTTAAACTGCTTACAACTGGAAAAGGCTTTGTAAAGCATCTTAAAATCATATCTTTTATAATTCCTACTCTATAGAATGAGCACAAAAACGATAATTCTGTCAATATCATAAAAAAAGAACAAAAGCTATTACACATATTACTTCAGTGACGAGAAAGTGCATTGCTTATCTCTATAATTACTTCTGTGACGAGAAAGTGCATTGCTTATCTCTGTAAATACTTCTGTGACTAAAAAGTGCATTGCTTATTTCTGTAATTTTTTTGTTTCAAATGTCATTTATCACTTGAACGAGTATCTCACCCCTATATCCCTGGCTTTAAAAAAATTTATCGATGTTTTGATTTTTTATGTAAAGACTTGTATATCTGTGATGAAAAGTCATTATCTATTATAGTTAGTTAAAATATTCGCACATCTATTACTAAGTTATTTAAAATTGAATTTTGCTGTAACTCCATGCCTAACTGTCATTATGGGTTTGCCAAGTCAGTATGGGTTGAAAATCCAAATAATTTTGGTAATGAATAGTATAAAAATTTAGAAATAATTCTAAAATTTTAGTCCAATACAATCAACTGTCTTTGAATACATGATACAATATCTAGCAACATATAACAATATGGGTTATAAATATATAAGTATTATGTTATATAGTCATTTTATGTTATTTTGGAACGAGTCACTCAAAAAGCAAAAGTTGGCAAAAAAGGAGTGACCCCGTAAATAGTAAGTAGTTAAATAAAACAAGTCAGTAAAAATGTTTGATATCCTTATCTGCTAATCGCTTGTAAATTTTTTGCTCAGTTTTGAAATGGGAATGCTTAATCAAACTAAAGAACCATTTCTCGGATGAACAAATTAATCTCAAATTTTTTTTCAATGTTTGGTTTGTAATTCTACCGATGAATGAGCTTTTAAAGGGTCGAATTGCATATTTTGTGAAGAAATCATAAAACTTTACACAATAATATTTTATGTTAAATGATTTTCAAAAACATCAATAGCCAAGCCCGAATCTAACATTATGACCAACATACAGCTTATGACCAACATACAGGTTACGACCAACATACTTTTTTATCGTTTTTAATCACCTTCACTAAAATCGTCAATACTCAACATCAAAAAACTTCATTTAAACGTACTTGTGATTTATAAGTGTTAAAAAACTTTTGCATTCTTATACCAAAAAACGCAGAAGTTTCATAGCAGCCACTAAATGTGTGAAGGAACAGTAATGCTTTACAGAATTGTTTTCCTAGCGACTTTACAATCTCATGGATTGGTAGAAACTTAATGTTTTACCAACTTCAAATTCCATCAAAAGTTCTTCGCACTTGAGCATAAAAATTACAACACGCAACAGCAATGAATACAACGTCGGTATTGACAGTTTTGAGTAAAATTTTCGGGAAAAACAACAAAGTATCTTTTAAATGAACCAGCGTTCGAGTGTACTGCTGCACTCCACCTCATTCCCTCGTTAACGAATATAGTGCTTCAGACTTTTAGCTTTAATTTTGTCTTTTCGAACTTAGCATGCATTTGTTCTAAGTGAGTTTATTTCTTCTAATAGTGTTGGTTAAGTGAGTTTATTTTTTCTATAGTGTTGGCTAAGTGAGTTTATTTTTTCTGATAGTGCTGGTTGAGGGTTCTTTTGATGAAACTGTTCGATTATTGAAGTAACTTTTAGATTGTTCTTATCATGTCTGCTCAATGCTGTTAATCGTAAATATTATTTTTTTGCTTTTAACTTCTTTTGTATTTAGTGAATAAATGTCGTCAACGTCTTCTGTAAACGGATTTCCGCTCTCTTCGAAGACTGTCATCGAATTTTTAACATCGTTGATAATCTTTTTTGTGCTGAAGGAGTAGCTTTATGGTGTTCCTTAACCATAGCAAGCTCCTTTATTGGTGCGTAAAAAGACTTGTACTCTTTTAGAAAAAGTGCTACTTCAAGTCTACAAATACATCGTCTCAATCCAGCATCGCTTTCTGTAAGCCTGATTGCACCACTATCAAAAATAGGAGAATTCGATCGCAAAAGGTTACGATCGAGTTCTCCTAAATTTGATTCTGGTTCTGTGCGATAAGAGAAAATTTCTAGTCTGATTGGAAAACAAATTTTTTGTTTTTAAAGTCATTGCAAAGATCGCCATTATGTAGTGGTATATTCATCATATCTTTATCACGCACTGTACATTGGAAATGGTAAAAACTGAACATCCATGGAGCAATACCTTTTAGTGGCTATACGCAACCATTAAATTTTCCAACGTGAGATTTTATTAATTCAAACAATTGCAATTCCATCCGTAGCATATATTCCAGAACTAAAAGTATGGGTAGTTTTTCTCTGTATTTGATTCTCATTATTTTTAATATGGATGATCTCCTTCGCTACTTTCTTCACAATAACTAAAACAAGCTTTGAATTTCAGTAGTTGTAGAGAAGAAATAGTAACTTGATAACATATTGATAACATATTGTGCTTTTAACATTCCATCGATTTTCCTCGTAGTTGTTACTCCACATGTTCTTAATAGTGACATCAGCCACTCCCCTCAAGAAGATCACTTGCAAAAAGAGAGTATGTATATATATATACATATATATATACATCCAAATATATAGATTATTGAAAGACCTGTTAGCAGCATGTTGTATATTTCCCCGTAACAATTTTGATAAATGTATTATATAAAATTTCTTAAAAATATACTCACCTATACCCTTCACAAATTCTATTTTATTGTGAAGTACTCCCATCATTACGAAAAATTTATCTTCTCCAAGGAAGCGTATAACGGATAATTTGTTTTGAACCAACTTCATGCAGTCGTAAATTGTGGATTAACAATGTGCATGTTTTCGTAAAAAGCGACAAACTTGTGAGAGACTTTGCTATTAGGATATTGCTATATTCTGAAGCTATGAAAGCAAACATCGCGACCAAAGTAGAAGCGTGTTTGTAGCTAAATATCGAAGTTATTACAAACAGATCGTATGCAAATTACACACATTCTCATAGAAATGAAAACTTGATCTTTCCTCTACCGAAATGAAGTACCGTATAAAGTTTTCGAGTTATCGAGTGCAGTTCAAAAGTATTGTCGACGTGTGAATAATCCAAAGTTTGTTATTAAAGAGATAGAAAAGCACCGCAGTAACAGTGGTAAAAAAGGTCAAGCTATTTTCAAAACAAGGATCCTGGCAGAAAACTCAAAGAGGAAAGATATGTAACAGTTGATCTACACAAAAACCTATAATTATTTCTTGTAAAAGTTCATAGCCACAATGAAAAATGTGAATAGAAATATGTTTAATTTTATAGAGCTTCTAAAAGTTGTAAAAAAGCAATGTGATTGCCCAACTGGAATATCTGGATATTGCAACCATGTGATGGCATTATTATTTAAATTAGCAGAGGATTGCTCACATCAACTAAAAAAAAATTCTAGAGAGGTTAATATACATCAATTATGCTGTTTGTAAATCCACAGCCATCCATGAGACTATCGTTCCCTCCCCATAACTTTTCCTTCAAAAGACCTAAACGAATTACAATTTCTTTATCATTTATTGATCCATCATACAATTGACTAATAATTTTTTTTGCGCTAGAAAGGTGCAAAAACTAAATAGAAGGGTCGTTGACAGTATAATTCAGCGCGGTCAATGATGCATTTAGTTGCAGGATAGGTTTTTAAAAATGTTTCTTTATCCTCTATCTCTACCTTAAAACCTTTAAAAACATTAAAATTAGCGAAAATTAGTTTACGTTATATGTACGACTAAAACTGAGTCCTTACCATGTGCTTTTGAGACATAGCTAAATGATAAAAGTGGTAAAAACATTTTTTTATTTTTCTAGGTGTGTTATTTAGCAAATTCTCGTACTTACAATACTGATACTTTTTGCATGTAAAATCATATGCAAAATATTAAGAGACTTATATGCCATTACGACACCTTATTAATTAAAAAAAAAAAAAAAAACAAGCAGTTAAAAATATGGATACACTGCCGTTGGTATATTCAACTATGGGTTTATCTTTTGGTTAATAGACTTCTAGATGTAAGACTTAGAAATTAAAAAAAAAAAATTTATTCTCTGCTGGATCTAAGGGATAAAAGTGACAATATTTTGACGTATTTTACTATTTTTTGCGATTTTGGTCAGGAAAATCGCTTTTACAACAAAAAATCAGACAGTTTTGAAAACAACATTGGGTCAATCAATGATATTATTTGGAAACGTTGTCAAAAGGATATTCATATTGGTCGGACAGCTTTAGAATGTGGTGTTGCGTCAGCCATAATTTCGCTTAATAATATGTTGGTATCTTGAAAATTTTCAATTACCTAAATTTGTTTCGAGGCAAATTTACCACTCAGTTTTGTACCAAAATGGATAATACCTGTGTTAATGTTATGGGGCGAAAGTCAGCTGATCTTAAATAAGGGCGTAAACATCTTCGACGATAAGAGAAAGGATTGTTGAAGCGGTTGAAGAAAAGGAAAGTGTTGATTTTCTTTTCCTTCTTTGATTTAATGTTATTTTATATTTTACACTAAGTTATGAATTATTAACTTTGTACCGCTAGTTTTCATTTTTTACTGTAGCAATTTTTTTAAAGAACTTTTTTTCAGTATGTTGAATTTCAAGACTGTGCGGTATATATTTTTTGATAGCTTACTCTGATTCAACTGAAGCTTTTAGGTGGTGTTTGTTTATACACGATAAACTTACTGTACTAGAATTTTCTTGAAGGGGTAATTGGTTCTTGAGATAACCATTAATTTTAATAATTTTAGGCTAGTTTAAACCCAAGATGCTATTGGCATAAAAGTCTAAAAAATACCTCAATCAAGTTGAATTTAGTACAGTAAGTATTTCTTAATGTTAAGTTGTGAAATTTTCATAATGATGCCTAATTTTATTCTTGATTATTTTACATAAAATTATTTTACATTATTTTACATAAAATAATGTAACAATGGAGTTAAAAGGCATTTAAACATTGAAGGAAACCTGGGTGATACAGTTCAATCATAAATTTGTTGGTGTTAGCAGTTTTTAAAGCTTAAAAGTAGTATTAATTAGGCTATGAACTACGAATCTTTTAATCCTATCTGCTATTTTAAACGATAAAAAATCTACTGTAGAATTTCTATAACAAACGATTTTGCATAACCCTAGGTTATGTTTAAATGGATATAACACGATACCTCAACAACGTGATAAGGGTGACAAATGGAGATGTCGTTTACGTACTTGCCTGACTGAAATTCTTTTACGAAAAGGTAAATGGCTAGATGGTTCGCTACAAGGATATTGTTCTGTTTGTATACTGTTGGTCGCATGAGATATCAAGTATAAAGTTTGTCGAACACGAGTCCGGAATATCCATGCAACTAAAGTAGAATTTTATAACTACCTCCATGAAGTATGTGCTGCAGATTTGCTCGCAATCGGAAATCGGAGGTGCAACCGCAACAGTTGAAATCTATGAAAGTCTTTTTACAGTGTGAATATTGCAGCATGTTGGACTCCAAATTGAATATACGTTTTTTGTTGAAAATAGTGATTTTGAATAATTTTTCTTTTTATTGCTTTTTAAACTTTTTTTATTTAACTGAATGTTTAAAAAAAATTTCACCACAAGCATTCGAAAGTTGACAATTATAAAAAAAACATAATAACAGTAAAAAAATTAATCAAAAATTATAAAATATCGTAAAAATTTACCAAACTTCACCTGATTATTTATAAAGGTTGTTACTAGAAAAAATTGTTCACGTATTGATATAAAACATGAATTTGTGAAGACGCATAAACAGTTTTCTTAATTTATGAACAAAGGCGCCTCTTTAGATTGATTTTATTATTTCCACATGTCGTCATAATTCTTAAATATTAGATTGAAAAACTCTATGAGAGTACCTTGACTGAATCTCCATCAGGAACAAACAAATGTTTCGAAGGTAAATTGTTTGAATGTTTTATAACTTATGCGTAACTTTGTGCAGTAATATGCAATCTGCACTAGCCTCAAGTGTCGGGAATACATTTTAATGCATGAAATGATGTTTAACAAACATTGCAGTGTCGTGAAACCTTAGTTGTCTTTTAACTCGGGTTTTTATTTACGGCTTTAGTTGTAAAAACACTTATTTTTTTCAAAAGTTGAAAACAAAAGATTTCCTCTTCCTCATATTACATTTTTTCATACTAGCACTGTTAAGCTATAGAAAATCCCGTTCAATGAATTTTCCACTTAGGCCACAACTTGATAAGGATGAAGTTAAAGTCCAATGTAAACCACTAATGATGTTTCGTTCTTTACATTGGGTTTGGAAGTCGTTAATTTAGATTGCACTTTGCTGACGTGGTAAGAAATATAAACTGTGCATTTGACAGACCATTTTTACAGCAATCATCTTTTCCAATAACCATACTAACTTAAGTCAATAATGATTGTGGTACGGATTCAGTTTCAAAGTTGGGACTAAACGATTCAAGGAAATTCTGTTTAATAGCATAAGGTGGATGAATGTTGGATGAATTGAGTTTTTTCATTGTATTATATGCAAAAACCTGATAGGAATACTTCAGTTCAGTTTCTTTTTTTGCTTAAACACAATTGAATCGAAAGAAAAATTTTTTGGCTTTCAGTTGGTGTCAGACTGTATATATTAATCGAACATCAAATGTTAATCGTTCGAATGTTTCTGCAGTCGAAATTGAATTGAGGATGCCTGGCTGAAAATAAATCTTTAGTGAAGTTAGTGAAGCAAAAATGGGGACTTGAGACAAATAAAATAAAAAGAAACAACAAATGGAAATAATCTTTATAATTGATAACATTCATTTCTGTTAGCATGAAAATTCACTTAGGTAGGACAGGTTTTTTAACCCACAATATCTGTATATCAGAGCCAAGAGTGTCAATAACTTTTTTCCAATGTAAGTTTTTGTTGCCTGTTCTTTTTAAAACACGTGTAGGTTTTTTAATATTATTATTATTGAGCTTCCCACTTAACGGGATAAAACAACACGGAAGAGCGAAAAACTTGAATTTTGAGGAGACTTGATTGGGCTTATAAAACTTAATACGAACTAGCTATTATTGTGCAAAGTTTCATGCTTTTTTCACAAAATGATCAATCGAGGTTATTTTTTTCGTAAACATAAACAAGGGCGGCATTTTACGTTTGAATAAGCAATACCATGGAAACACAGCATTCCAAGAAGAAGCAATGGCGGAAAATTGCGAAGAATAATAATTCAAGAATTGTTTGATATAAGTCTTTATTTTGGGGCTTTATTTAAAAAAATCACACTTTCATTGTGGTAGCCACTATTTTCACGAAATATAAAGTACCAAATTTATATTAATTTTATAAGACACTTGTTGGCAACCATCATTTTTAGCGCTAAGTAAATTTAAAGGTAAATTCATTGCGTTTAAAATGACAAATATTACCTGCAAATTGAGTTTTTTTTTTTTCTTTTAATTTTGAATATCTCTTCTTCACAAAGTTTATGGTATTGTTTTGAAAATTTCCTATTTCATTTCTGTCTGCTTTTGATTTTAAGTTCTTGAGCAGCATAATATCATAAAGATACTTTCATCCAAAGAAATGTTTTTTAATTAAACTATTTCATTAATCCCCATTTCTTAACCATTTCAGAATTTTTAATACCAAGTAAGTAATCATTTAATACCAAGTAAGTAATCATTTAATACCAAGTAAGTAATCATTTTCCGGCAATTATTCTTGCGAAAGCAAAAAAGCGAGCGTAACGAGCTTTGCAGCTGGAGCTCATTTGGCAACAAAGCGAAAAATCCTCAATAGCAAGGAAAGTTTTTTTTTTGCTAACTGATTTTTGAGCCGAAACTCGGGCCAAAATTTGTGCTGTATTTTTAATATTTTGTCTCGCCTTTCCATTTCTTTATTAATATTTGAACAGTAGAGAATAAATAGATCGAGACAATATTGTCACCACCCCATTTCTTTATTAATAATATTTGAACAGTGGACAATAATTCTATCGAGACAATAACATATCTTAGTTGTTAAATACCAAATTAAAACCAAATCAAAATTAAGTTCAATTCTGTCCTCAGAGAATTTCATTTAAACGTTTAAACAAAAGAATCATTAACATTCCACTCGAATTTACAATCCTTGAAAGCGAATTGGACTATAAACATCTCTCATTCAGCTTTATTTAAATTTTAGAACCTCTTGAAATTCCGAAATATCAGAAAAAAAATCAAATATTAGAGGCTACAACATATTTTTTACCATTTTTTTTTTGGCATCAATAATAGTCTAATTGGTTTTATATATAATCAATCCAATAAAAAAATGTAAGCTTTAAATTAGGTCAAAGTGTGACTGAAATGACATCCTAGTGCCATAAAATCTATTCGGCTGCCCATGCAGATGCGATAGTAAAGTTACACCATTTAAACCTCAATTTTCTAATGCTGTGGTTTATTGGTTATAAAACCCTACCCGTACTCCACACAACCTTAAATGCTAAAAATGATGACTTTTCATGCTATCGGTTAGTTAATTTCTGAAAAGGTAACTCCATTTAACAAAAGAATGTTACAGTTATAAAGTTATGAAATATTACTGATTAGTACCATATTACAAAATTGGAAAACTGTTATAAAATCTTATACAATTTAAAAATATATTTAACAAATATATTAATGGACTCCTGAAAATATGAAAAAATAAGCTCTAGTGATTAATAAAAAAATACATACATACACACACGCGCACGCACATACATACATATATTTAGAATTCTGAAAATCAAAGGTTCCTCTGGTATATACAAACCAATTTTAAAACTAAATAATTTTATTGGTTGAAAATAACAATTGATATATCTCTTCACTGTAGGTATTGTTAATATCACCAGGTGTAAAAGCAGACTCATTTTGCTTTAGATAACGAGGGAAGATGTTATTAATTTTTTAGTATTTTTATAATGAAAACGCACAATACAAATTTTAACAAAATTTACAATTAACCCTTTCTGTATGGAGGGTAAAGGAAGCTTCATCTCACCAGTTAACTATCCCTTTCTGAATTTTAAGAAAAAAAAGAAAAAAGGCATTGTTTGTCAGTTAATTCTTTTTTGATCACCGCTTTAAAATACAACCATCAAATTGGTTATATGTTTTAACAAACTTTCTTTGGTATAAGTATACATACCAATGCTTTGCATGAAGATCTTTTAAACCGTTCTTAATTTTTCACAATTTGTTTAAAGCTTTCAATATTTCAAAATAGCGTAATTATGACGTCAGAAAAACAGTCATCAGGTTCATATGTGAATAAAGATTTTCAGATTTTAAAGATTTTCAGATTTAAAACTTTATTAACAGGTGCATTCCATTGGAAAAAGAAACTTGTGAAATTGTTCAAACAGCCGTTTTTGCATATTCGGTGCCTGTTTCAGACCAAAAAAAATTAAGAAACAGAATCAAATGCAAAAAGTTTTATAACATGAAATTATAAACACTTTCTAAACGTGCCATAACTTGCAAGTGCTCAAAACCTATTATATTAGTATTATTTAATATTGGAAAAGCAACTTAAAGTAACTTTGAGTAATGTACAGAAACAAAATATTACAAATTGAATATTCTTTAGTATAAATAAAACGGTACAAATTTTTCGAATAACAAATTAATAAAATATTAGAAAATAAATATTTGATAGATAAATAATATCGATATAAAATTTATTGGAATTTATAATATACGTTTTATTAAGATATAATATATTGAACCTATCTGTATCTAAATAGCAATAAAATAAAAATTTGAAGGCATATCTTGTTTCCATCATTAGTATGAAATACAAACACAGGAATCAAACCACTATTTTTTTATGATTTGTGATTATCTTTGCTTTAAGGAAAGTACTACAATGGATCCTTATGTGAAATTGTTATCTAACCGACATGTGCAGAATTGAAAATTGCCATTTGTCCGACATACAGTATGGTGAAAGTGATTTAATCAGGGGAATGCAATATTTATAGAAGACTAATTAAATTTAGTATAGAAAACTTAATCATGTGTGGGTTGCCTAAATCACGATAGGCAGGTGACTGCCATGGTTTTAGTTTAAGAGATATAATTAAACCGTGATTTAGTCAAAGAAAGGTTTTAAAACTGTTTTGTTTTTCACAAAAAAATTTTAATTTATTATATTTTCTTAAACAATTTCCAAGATGGAATCTGCACACTCAGAGTATTGCCCCTTGTATCGATCAAATAATTCTTTCAAATTATTTACGTAAATACGGTGTAGATTATCCACATCA
Source organism: Euphysa ruthae (assembly GCA_035046665.1). Taxonomy (NCBI): domain Eukaryota; kingdom Metazoa; phylum Cnidaria; class Hydrozoa; order Anthoathecata; family Corymorphidae; genus Euphysa; species Euphysa ruthae. The sequence goes on along the minus strand of JAUZNK010004893.1, from coordinate 13,333 downwards.
GCTTGTTGCGGGTTATTGTGTTTCTTTACGTGAATTGGAGATCCTACTACAAAAAAAATCAGACAAACTTATTAAAAAAAAGAAGAAAGGAAAATGAAGAAGTTGATCTTGAAATCTCTACTAGCATAACCCAGTCTGTCCAGGATTTATTCATACAAATTTCCTCTATTTCTTAAGTCCTAAAATTTAAACACTTGCTATTCTTTTATTCCCGTTTTTTTTTTTTTTTGAAGCGTAAGGTGTAACAGTTTATGTTAACTTTTAAAAGAGCACTCTATTCAAAATCTTCTTTCTAGAAACTGACCATGAGTTGCTACACTTTATATTTTTTAGATTATGTTTTCTAATATATCTTTCATCAAGCGTATTCACTTTTAAATATTTGCTATTAGTTTATTAATTTTATCAGTGTAAGGTGTAACAATTTACACTAAATTTTAAAAGAGAACTCTATTCAATATATAAGTACCTTGTAAGATGTACGTAGTGAATAATTTAAGTTCTTTACAAATTCTAAGATGAAATATGTTCTATTTTCGTTTATTTTTTAAATTTTCAGACAATCCTGGAAAATAATTCCTGGACGGTCTTAAAACATAGACATTGTGCTTCCCCTTCCCCACAAACAACGTTGTTTGTCACTAGAAATGTTTGGAAATCGTCACAGCTATATGCGGTTGTTTAATTCATCGACTCAACATTGCATGAGGATAGGGGTAGAAAAATTCAGACTTGTACGGAAATATTTTTTTTAGGTTTTTTCTGATCATGATACTAACAGTAATATTATTAGATTGACGCTAATTTCCTAGCGATATCACATTCTAGAATTGATTAATTCTCCTAGGAAATCAGGAAAATTTTGAGATTTTATTCTATTTTTTCCCAGTTGATTACTAAGAAAAATTAAGGTAATTATTTGATTCAACACACCACAATTTCTTTCCCACACACATCACCACCCACAGCAATATTCTCACATTCTAATAATTTGTGGCTTTAATTTTTTCAGAAACTTAATCCAACATCTTTTTCCACGCACACCCTAAGATTCTACTAAGGATATCACACCTTTTCTTTTCTTTCAGTCCTCTTTAGGTCATTATTTCACTGGTAGGCCATCTTTATAAAAAAATAACATTAATTTCAGTTAATGGATATCTCATTTTATTAATATTATTAAATATAAATACTCTGGTAATTTCCAAAATTACCTTTGTGGTGTTTAATTTACACTATTCGGTGTGGTATCCAGCCATTTCATTGTTTTTAATATTGTTGTACTTTCTATATTTTTTCTGCTTTTTTTGACTATTAAACTCCATATTGTTACTTTCTTACTATGTAATTTGTTCACCTATTTGAAGAAATAAAGATATTATCATAAAGAAAAGTAACTTTTAGGAACTTAATTCGTTTTGTCATATATATTTCAGCTTTTTATAGACATCTAATAATGATTTTAACTGGAAAAATTTATTCTTTAATTTGAGCATTAATTTATTCTCATTGGCAAATTAATAGCATAACAGTTTCTATCAAAAGTTTTTAAATTTTCTTTCATTTGAGTTTTGAAGATTTTGAAATCGAAAGTATAATTCCTGCCTCCAATCAAAGCCTCCAAATGTAAGTTGAATCGGCCTGTATTATAGTAAACCTTATCTCCAGTCCATGAGTTAGAAGTCGTTTACTAGTTGAAAATCGCCTTCAAATTGAAAGTGTGCGTAACCCGGACTTGTCCAGGACTGGGAAATAAGTGTATCACTGAATCTTGTTTTCCCTTTCTCTGGAAGTCGGCATCTGTTGCCCAAGTATTCAAAAATTCTAGAGAGCGATTTGATCCTTGTAATTACTATCCAATTAGTCTTCTTCAGTCAAAAGTAAGGTCTTCGAACTATCAATATTTTTCATATTTCGTCTTAATAGAAGATGATCTTTGGTGACATCATTCAATACTAAAAAAAAAAAAAAAAAAAAAAAAAAAAAAAAAATGGTGGTACCGAATTACTGAATCTACACAGATTTTATTGTTAGGCCTAACGTTTCCAAACAGCTTCTCTTTGAATTCTTCCATTTAATCCATTGCAAAAAAATCTGCTGCCATAAAGGTTGAAATTCTATTCTGGGTGCGGCACTTTCTTTTGCTCGAGAGTATGCTTTATATCTATAAGACTACCATTTAACCATGTACTGAATATTGCTGCCATCTTTAGGCAGGAGCCTCTGCTTTAAGTCGACATCTTCTTGACAGAATTCAGAAACAAATACTCAAACTTGTTGGTCCTAACTTTTTTTGAATATTTAATCACTTTCCCATTGCAGAAATGTAGCTTCATTATCATTGTTCTATAAGTTATTCCATTTACACTGTTCTAATGATTTAAAAGGAGTAACATCTTCACTTAAGATTTTCTCAAGGACCACAATGTTTTTATCTGCTACTCATTCATTAACATTACAAATCTCTTAAATTCACTTTTTTCATCAAGCTTCTTTCCACATACTTCTCGCTTGTGGAACTCTCTGCTTTCTGATTGGTTTCCTTCAGGATTATGACCTTCATACCTTTAAGTCTGATTGATTGATTGTGTTCTACCATGAACATTTTGATTTGGAAGAAGATCTGAATGATCTCATCATCGAATCGAGCAATGGCTCAATTAAAATTTTTTTTTGCTCTTGAGTGGATTTGAACCCACGACATTTTCCATTACAATGGAATATTATTAGAAAATGTGCTACAGCTAGGCTGTTTTAAATAAGTCTAATGTCAAACAATATCTCCCTTAGTTTTTGTAAGACCTGTTTTACTTTTGTCTCATGTTTCAGCTTTATGCCAAGTAATGGCTTTTAACCTTTCAAAAAGCGACTGAATAACAAAAAAAAAAAAAAAAAAAAAAAAAAAAAAAAAAAAAAAAGAGTGTCATCACGAATCCCTTATCTAGAATCGCCTATCCTACGGCTTATATTTCAACATTGAAATAATAACTTTTTTTTTAAACACAATAAAACATTTAACAGAATAGAGCACAATTTCTTTAGACCATGAATTAAAATTTAGCAGTTTGGGGTCAATAAAATTTTTTGAAAATGGTCAATAAATTTTCAAGATCAGAAAAAATAATTTTTAACAAGATATTTTGGTAGAATTGCAGCCAGATTTCTTGAGACAAATTTTAAAATGTTATTTTTAAATTAAATTTGACAAGATTAGGTCCTGGGTTCCAGGAACAGGAATTTTTCGAGAACTTGTTTCCAAAAATTTAAAAATATTAGTGCTCTCCTTTATGACCTCCTATAACGGATTTTGAAACTAGTTTTTACTCATGGGATTTTATTAGTAACCAAAAATCCACAAAGGTTTATAATGGTTTTGATTTTAGTTAGTGTCGTAATAATTACTAAATGCCGCTTATATACAATTTGTAGCCAAAAAACATTGCAAACACACACACACAAACAAGCAAAAACACACACACACTAAAAAGCAAACACATACACACACACACACACAAACAAATATATATACAATACTTCAGCAACACGTTGAAAGAATAACTCTTTGTCACAAATTTGGTTTTTCAAATCTTTTTATTAATTCACTTACCTGTAGTAATTCTTCCACATAATTATAAAAAGACTTACCAACAGTAGTGATTTTTCTTTGGAATGGTAAAATACCAAAGTTATGCTGAAAAATACGACGGGTATAGAACAAAACTGGAGCAATTGTCAGCTTCCGTTTTATTTGCTTTAGCAGTCTTTGAAAGAATGATGTAGTTGGATCTACAGGTGGTTCGCACAGATCATCCTCACCAAATGTGTAAACGGGTACTAATTGCGCACTAAATGTGAAGAAAATTTCAACAGGGATAATATTGTAAAAGAATGAATTCCATAAATAAGTTTTTTTAAATATCCTTAAAGCATGAATTTATCCATGGCAAAATAATGGGAATTATTAGCAGGTGTCATTTCAAAAGTCAAAAACAAATTTTAGGATCAGTTACCAACAAACTCTTTGATAATATATCTTAAAAGATATCTAGGGATCATTTTATTTTGAGATTTTTATGATAAATCTCTAGTCACAATTTATAGAAAGTTCTATAAATTTGTTACATTTTAATTCCTGGCAAAGAAAAATTAGTAAAAGAAGTTTTGGTAAGTGGATCAAAAATTGTGTTTTATAACACTCTGAATAAGAACAAAAATGTTTAAATACAACTGTAACAGCCTATATCAATAACCAGAAAACTTAATTGTAACAGCCTATATCAATATACAGAAAACTAAATTGTGAGAGCCTTCATCAATAGTCGGAAAACATAATCATAAGAATCTGCGTTGATGTTTAGAAGGAATATATCAACAGTCAGAAAAACGTTTTTTCTAAATTGATAAAATTAACCGCTTAAATGTCACCTTTTGACTTTATTTTCACAAAAATGGCTGCATGATTCTTAGTATTGTTATAATGGGCAGTTTCGATACAATGGGTTATAACAGCAAAGTTTGTGCAAAATTTTAATAGGAATCCATTACACTTGGTCATCAATCAAAACACCTACAAGAAGTTCCAATAATAGGGATTTATTTACATGACGTTAAAACACCGTAATATTATGGCAATAACGCTTAAATGGTTAAACAAACAAGATCAAAAATATTTTTCTCTTTTATAAGCCCTATTCCACAAGTACATAAATCCAGAAAATTAAATAAATCATAATTATGGCATTTTGGATTAAGAATGTGGTTGCTTAAACCTTTCGATTATAATTTCAAAAAAAAGGTTAAGTTACTCATAGCACTGATACAATGTGCTACATCACAACAATTCGTTATAATAGCAAAGTTTTAGCTACAATTGTTGCAAAAGTTTAACAGTAATCCAGTGCACGTGGTGAGGAATTAAAAATAGCTACAGGAAGTCAGATTAATAGGGGTTTGTTTACATGAGGTTGAAACACCGTATTATTATGACAATAATGCTTAAGGAGTTAAAATTCCACAGACTTTAACCAAAGATGAAATTATTTTCATCCTCCGAAAAAATCTTCATGACAGATGCAAACACACACATGCACAGACACACACAAAGAAAGTACAGGGAGCAAAAAACTTACCCTGTCAGTAAAGCCATTCTTACAAAACCTTTTCTATTTTTTAACATCAATCTACATGAACCAGGTGTTGAATGAACAAATTTGGATGCACCTCCTACAGTAACCACTGCAGCATTACCATGACCCTTTGAACCACCACAAATGTATTGAATACTATCTTTTGAAAGATCACACATTCCAAAACCAAGATAAAGCTCACGTACAAATGGAAATTTAAACATAGCTAAAAGTAAATCGAGCAATATACAAAAAGCAAAAAATACCACTCTTGAAACGTGCATTTGAGCAATATATCAACAATAGCTCAAACACCTAAACTGATAAAAATAGGAATTATTACCTAGGTTGCTTGATTATAAACTTAATCTTAGGGTTCTTATGGCAGGGAGGGCAGGAGGGCAGTAGGTAGTTTCATCTTATCATTAAAAATAATTGTTTTGTTAATTAATATGAAACATCATTGCCTCAAAATAGAGTATTCAACAAAAATATGTATATATACATAAAAAATAAACAAATTTTTTGCATAAAAAAACGAAGCAATTTAAATATTTTTCAGAGTAAATTATTTAGCTTAAGAAATAATTTCAAATACGGACACTAATAATCACGAATCAAAGGTTCCCAGCCCAAAAATAAAAAAAAAAAATCCTAAAAATAGCATATGCTCACCACTCAAAGTTAAGAGATGAGGATTTAGTCCTGGATATAGCTTATTGAAAACGTTTCCATTTGTCGCAAAAGTGCCAAACACACTTGCAGTAATCATCTGGTGAGGATGATATGCAAAAATATAGTTCTGAGATCTATTTAAATATGCAGTCTTCACCAATCGAATAGGAAAGTACGAACAAAAATATCTCCAAATAAACAAATTACGTAAAAATGATATCCTTCGACCACCACAGGATGCACAATTGCGATCAAATATTATAAAACATATGTAAGCCACAGCTATTACCCACCATTGTGGTGTTAAAAATATAACAAGCCAAAAAAAGATAGCATATATGTGAGCAAAGAAAGCTAAACACACTCCAAGAAAAACAGCAACAGTCTGAAACTTTTTTTGTGGTAAAAATGTCTTCCATACCATGATAACATGTTAACTTGAGTAATTATGAATCTTCCATGTATATATTTTAAATCTACAATACTAAAAAATAAATAATTTAGATTCTAGTGGACCCTAAAAACATAACTAGATACAACTAAAAAAAAAACTTTTCTAAAGTCTCTGGTTAAGAAAGGAAGAGCTTTCATTAAACATGTTTCAAAATAAACTAACAGACAAAAAAAATAATATTCTCAAATTATGTTAAAAAAAGCACTTATGGACGACTGTTGGATTGCACATAAATCAATCTCCAATATTTTCATAAAGTCAAAACCTCCTTGGTTATATGTGGAAAAGTTTGAATGTTAAATAAAGTTAAGGTCTATAATTGTTGGATTAATAGGCCTTTTAATAAATATCAGTCTCTGACCTAGATTAAAGTATAACAAAATATCATATAACCAAAAAATCACATATCCAAAGTGTGATAATATGTTGGAATTAATTTTAATTCAGACTTTAAATCAGTAATGTAATCGTTAAAAGTCTTGGTTTTCGATAAGGACCAAAAGTATAAGTTTGTTTAAAAGGTATAATTTTTATTAAAACAGCTATGATGTCCTTATGGCTGGATATGCTAAACTCCTAAGCATTCTAAACTCTAGTATTATGATAGCAGATGGCAAGACATTGTGTAGTTATTGTGTGAATATCAGACCAATAACCATTGTATTCATTAATACTGAAATAATTTTCCAATATTACGTGTTTTTAATGGATGGCTTCAAAATAATAACACCTCTTCTCTTATATGTTTTATTTCAACCAATGCTGGTTTATTTAATTTAACTTTGACTGGTTAAATCTTTCACTTGAATAGAAAACATTTCAGTTTAACAATTGATTTATCATTTTCTTTTCCAGTGATTTGTTAAGAAATAACTTCAGGCCAACTTTATGTGCCTGTGTATTGTAAAGCAATAATCTCTTCAATATCTGACTCAGTATGCCTGCCTTCATAAATTATATAAAGTAACATCACATATTCTGGATCAATAATTTGACAAACCTAGTTAACAAGCTTGAAAAGTTTCAAATTATTCTGCCATAATGAACAGTGCAATGCTCCAGTGGATTAAAAAAAATTTTTGTTGCTGTTTAACTGGGGAGTTTGCAATAAATTACTAATCAGTAACAAACTAACTCCACCAAACAACAATGTGTTTTGTTTTACACCTTACAATGCCAAATTTAGGTGATCGAAAGTTTGGTTACCAATAAAATTTCATCAATTAATAAAATTTTTACAAACTTGTATTTATTTCTCTTAAAATGTAGAATTTCTCTTCTAAATGCTATGCTATTTATACCAGTGGCTGTTTTCCCAGTTGAAGGTGTAACTAATACAAAAGGCTGAGCAAGATTTCGACCTGGATACCTCATAAGCCTTTTTAGATATTCTGCAATTTACAGTAAATCTTTTCCCAACACCTGCTTCATCATTTAAAAATAGATAAAATAATTCAGGAAAATTTTTTTGATTACTGTCAGAAAAGCAAGATTTATCATGTTGAAATCTAATAATCTTCGTTTTTCAATCTTAAGTTGTGTAAATAATCTTTAATAAAATTAAGTGTCTTCCAATTTGGATCAAAGTAATCCTGGAGCAATATTTATCAATCGTATTATTATTAACTTATCAATTGTAATATTTAGTCCATTTACATTATGCATGTCTGTTGTATATGGGATTCTCATTCAACTACATGATCATTATCACTGATAATTTTTATTGAAAAGATAAAATAATTCAGGGTTTATCTAAGGCTTTATTAACAGATGCAGGTGATATGATTTTTTTGTTCACAGAACTTTTGCCAGTTAATCTAAGTTTTAATGTAAATGAAACAATTTTATTGCAAGATCTGGGAAAGACTGCTTGGAATTTATTTAAATCCATAGGTACTAGCAGACACTGTCCTTTAAGTCCATGTTTAACACTATTCACGCCATAAAAATTTTGAATGTATAATCCAATAGACAAACAAAGAACAAACTTCTAAAAAAGAAAGGCTAAAATAACTTGACAAAATATGAAAAAGAAGGCTTAAATGTTAAAATTAGGAATATCAAAAACTATCATAGATGAGATTATATATTTTTTTAAAGGATTGAAATTTGAATTAAAAATTAAAACCATGAGAAATATCAGGTCTAGATCATTCCTTGGAGAATTCAAAGCAATGTTGCTAAAAGAGAAACAGTGAAGTAAATTAAAGGTTCCTTTTTTTTTCATTCAGGTAACAAATCATGCTGAAATGACAAAAGTCCACTGCGAAATTTAACATTCACTATTTTGTTTAAAGAAAAACCATTGGAAACTTGATGAAAACTGACAGTAAAGAGACATATATTTTAGTTGTGCCCTCAAGTTCAGATTTTAAAAGCGGAAAACAAGAAAAATTAGTTGATTAGTATTCACTCACAAATTAAATATGATAAGTTTTTAATTTTATTCTTCTATCATGTTAACTTTTTTTTAACACTTTTTTTCCACTGATTTACTTCATTCAATATCACTAAAAAAAATATTAAATAAAATAGCTGATCAATTACACAAACGTGAGCCAAAAGAAAAGGGTCCCTGATACCACCCTGAGATTTTTACATTACCCATATGCTAAAATGACTAGAAATAACGTGATAATAAAGTTCTGCAGAATCTAAACAGAAGTTTTGAAAAAAATTAAAGGTTTATTTGTGGAATAGGGCAGTGTGGCACAGAAAAAACAAAATGACTTTTCAGAATGACTGATATATGCCAAAATAATTGATATCATAAAATATGTCAGTAAAATCCAATGTTTTGAAATAATTTATGAATTATAATTTTTGGACTAAATCTGATTCATTTCAGAAGCTTAGGTATGGACTTGAAAAGTTTTTGAAAATGACTTAGATGCTAAAATTATCATAATGAATTTTCTAAACAGAGATTAGAATTTACTCTTTATTAGAAGAAAATCTAAAAAAATATGAGCCCTTTAGGGTCTTGTATTGGACCAAATATAAATATAAATTTTTGACATAGTAAAATAAACAAAAAAACATTTTCAAAGATAGTTAGAACCATCTGCAGAAGCTGAAAATAATTTCATGACAAAAAAAAAAAAAAACGGCTTTAATTAAAAAAATTTCTTGAGATAAACCAAAAATCTTTTTCCCCAAACCTGTTTAGAGACTACACGCTGGTCTTAAAAACTTTTTCAAAACAGGCAAACTATCAGAAACAATATTTTCTAACAGTGACTAACATGGTAAAATAATCAGAAATAAATATCAGCCAAATTTGTACTCAGATTGAGAATGAGAACTTTTCCACTTATTTCAACTTGGTGCAAAATAAAAAAACAAAAAACCAAATTTGACATCTTTCATTTCAGTCATTTAAAATAAAAATAATATTTTGGTCCTTACAATTTATATCTAAATTTTTGTAAATCTTCACGATTCATTCTTATTTAACTTGAGACTTAAAGAAACACATTTTGATCTTAATTTATTTTTTTGAATAGTAGAGTGCAACTGTTCAAAATTTCAAGTCAAACAGGCTACTGGTTCCATAATTATTTTTGCCAACTGTCGCAAAAAAAAAAAAAAAAAAAAAACTGCAAAGTATAAATTAAACTGAATTTACTTTAACCATATAACAATACATTAATTCAAAATATTGTTTTTGATTTTCATGTTAACTGTTGAAATTCTGCAGTGAAAAAGTGTCAATAGCACCATTTGTTAAATTCGATAACGGACCATTGAAACTGTCTCATGTTTACCCAGAAAATCAGGAAAAGATAGGGATGGAAGCTGGATAATGTTGAAAGATAATGGAAAAACTAGAATATAACACAATGTTCCATATAAATAACCTGAAAATTCATACAGCTAAACTCAACCTAACAAAGTAAATTAAAGAAAATATCTGTAAAAAAAAATTACAAATCTGTGAAAAAACAAAAAAAATATATATACAAAAAAAACATACATAGAGCATATATTAGCCAATTTCTATAAATTCATACCTGTCTTAAACAGAGTCTTAAATTTTTATGTTTAAATAATTTATATTTTGTATAAAATTTTTTAAAATATAGGAATTATTTTGATTTAAAATTATTGAAACCTAAATATATTTATAATAAGAAGAACATTAATTTTTACGTTTTTGTTTTTAAGCAAAAAAAAGCATTGTCTTATTATTTGAGTTTTATAAGTATTTAAAAAAAGAAATATTTCCTAAATCTCTGGAATTAAAGACCTAGAAAGTAATAAAATAAATAAGTATCAATCAAATTTTGCTGTATTGAAATGGAAGGAGCAAAAAATTTAATTGCATGCCCTTATGGTCACTTCATATTTAACACATTTTCAAAAAAATTTGCTTATATTTGCAAGACAGTGGATAAACATTCGCTCCCATATTTACTGGGGCAATAATGCACACCAGTCTGCATATTTACTAGGGTATGAACGCATGGTCTATGAATGCTCATTCTTCTGGAAACTTTCAGGTACAGTTCCTATAGCAAAAACAGTTACTTGGAATTTGCAAGATATTCAGAAAAAATTATTCAATCATTTATGCATCAAATCAAAGAAACACCTCTGCATACTGTTATATGGATTATCTAATCTGCTATTTCACAAATTTAAACGCATTAGGATGATTAATATCAAAAATAAAGTGAAAAATAAATATTTTAAAATAAAAATAAGAATAAGTATCATATTTTTATTTAAAAAAATTATAAAAATGAACTCTGAACATTTAATGGAAAAATAGTTAGTTTTAAAAACATTTACATAGTTAATCTAGAAGAGTTGATATTTTGAAAGCCAAATTTAAAAACTAAATTCTCCCAACATGAGAGACAAATTTTTATTCTACTCTAACATCAATAAATACAATAACATTTAAAAATTTTTAAATACAAAAAAATTATATGTATAATTGACAAAATTAAGCCCTGTTGTCAAAACATGCTAAAATTATCTGAGATATATCGAAATCTTACAGAACAATAATTTCCAAACTAAATTTGCAAAAATCAACATGGCTAAAACCACAAGAATGTTATTTTTTATCATTGAAATTGGAAGATAACTTTTTTGAAAAACATCAAAATTATTTACAAACCAAACTAGGCCTATTTTGGGATCAAATTTTGATCTGACCAACAGAAGAAAAAATTATTTTTCAACAAACTTGAAAAGTTTTAACAGAAACAAATGAAAATTTTTTGATGAAGCAAAAAAAAAATTTTTGGGAACATATTATGACCCAAAAATTTTCTCAGAATTACTATCACACCCAAGTTCTTATTTTCTATCTCATGGTATAAAGGAAAGAAAGAACTGACATTCTCTTTAGTGGGTTGAGCAAAAAAAAAAAAAATTCAAAACTTTTAATGTTAATTTTTTTTTAAAGCATCAATTTTCTTCACTAGCCCAATCTTTGATATCAGTCAGGATTGCATTCCCATAGCAATACAATGTCAAGTGTTAGGACTTGCTACTTTCAAAGTAATTTATTACCAATCACAAGTTAAGGGTAGTACAAAGCTTTACAAAACTTCACTTGTTTTATACTCTTTCACTTCACTTCACTTTCTTCTTCAAATATTTTGAAGAAAAAAGCACATATTTTTTGTTATTTATTTTCTTTTAATCAGTTTCTTTTATTAAAAATGTCATTTAATTATATTATGTAACGTCAGACTACTGCTTTTTGATCAGTTCTTTTTGAAACAAAAATTTGTTGCATCAATATCAACTTTTCATGTCTGTATGTCATGTATCTTTAAAATAAGTTTGAAAATGAATTAATAGAATCTATTCTCAAAATCAAATTAAAAAACTTGTTAATTTTTGGAAAAGAATAAGGAAATGCAATTAAAAAATGTTGATAGGTATGCAAAAACACAAACCAAATTTATTTTGACATCCTAAAGGGTGCAAAACAATATTTGAAAAATTACCTATTTTTCTAAATAAACCTAATAAATATTCAATAAATTTCTTTTGAAATCTCCTAAATTTTTTTTTTAAGAACAAAATTAGAAAACATGAAAACATGATTATCATTAAAAACTAATATAGTAATAATATATATTAAAATTCTATCATTTTTAGTGGATTAAATTCACACTGGTATTATCAAACTCACTGATAAATCATCTTTGGAGCATCAAGAGCACAGATCGTAATTTTTGTAAATTGTACATATTCTTTTATATACATATTATTATTGTGTAAATATCTATTCTTTTTTTGTAAATATTAAATAACAGGTTTTTTTCAACTCAATGTTTTTTAAATTAAAATTAATTTGACGTTAAAACATTTTTCTTTCTGCCGTTACTCCAAAATTTATCCAAAATAAAATTTATTAGTAAGTATAAGTAAGTCAAATTTAACGACCTAACATGAACGAACAGCAGGCAAGCAAACTGTAGCAAAAACAGAAACCTAAAGAAAATTAAAAATCGTTGTTTTTTTATTTTCTTTTTTTTTTTGAAAATTTATAATTTGAAAATAAGTAATTAATTCAAATCCAATATTTATATTAACTAATTTTGAAACTAAATTTTCTTTGTTCGTTTAAATTATTGCCAAATTCATCAGAGATTTTAAAGAGCACAATTATTTCATAATAAATCTCTAAAGAAATTTTGGCAATTGAAATTTTAAATTAAAAATTTAGGATCACATTATAATAATGCTAAAAAAGTAGCAAGCATGTTATATTACAAAGTTAGCTAACTAACGCTACTGAGAAATTAACTTATATTCCTTAGTAGATTTTATCAAAAAATTTTAGAATGTGGATAATGCGGTCAATTGAATTATTATTAAGCACCATAAATAATCTTTCAAAAGGCAATTTTCACGTCTCAAAAAAATAATGTTTCCAAACAGCTTGTTTGGGCTTCCAAACAGCTTTGCTAATTAATTTTGGAAATGATGAATAATACTCTTTACGATTGAGCTACTTTACTGAATTAATTTCCAATGTACACAGGTTTGCCACAAGTCCACATACTATATTGAAAAAGTGATTATACGAATTAATATTGATACATATATA
>JAUZNK010004892.1:0-10217 GCA_035046665.1 Euphysa ruthae | reverse complement strand
TATATAAAACTGAGGGATAGGACTATGAGGTAAAAATCAAAAAAAATTTTAAATATGATATTAGCTTCAAAAAATGGTTCAATTAAACAATTGTTTTTCATACCACATAAAAAGACTTGTTGAGGGAATAACCATGAGGATGCACCAGTTCTACTCTCATGAATATGTTGGTTCATCCTTGATATAAAACCAACAACGTTATTGCCTATAGTTTTACCAATGTACATAGTTTGATGTTTGATATAGAAACAAACTTGGCATACTAAATTATTAGATAAATAGAGACAGTTTTTAAGCCATACTTTTAATTCTTTCAATCTAATTTCAACTTTTTGATCAGCAAATACAAAGGCTATAATTCTTTTAGCCAAGTTGAAAGCAACATTGTTCTTACAAATATGAGGGTTTAATTTTATTGATTAGATTCGTCTAAGACTCTTAATTTTCACAGTAAATAGTGAAATAGTTTAATGTAAAGGCAGACGTTGATAGACGTTGACAAAGATCATGTCGATGGTGACAAGGTCGATAAAGACAACGATGATGATGACGAAACAATGATGATGAAAGTACAAGAAACGTAACTTACATATCAGAAGATTTAAGAAAAAAGTTTCCCAGTTCCAATATACTTTTTTGCTTACACTGCAAAACACTTGTATATTTCATAAAAAGGTTCCAAAATTGCTTTACATAACTCAAATTATAAATACAGAAATGAAATAAGTAAACTTAGCCAATGATTGCTCCAAAACTGCTCAAGAGAACAATTTATTATATTTAGCCATTATTTATTCATCATTCTTTTTAATCAAAGTTTCATGTGAGAAGTTAAATATGAGTATAAATAAATAGGTATCTTAAAATGGTCATTTTTTTTTTCAGATTAATTTTTAGCATGTTTTATATCATTCTAGCAACAATACTTACTTTGATATGTCCTCCATCATACTCATATGGATAGCGGCAATCAATGATATGAAATTCATCAATAACATCTTTAAACTCATAGTTCATAACACGTAACAACTAAATAAATAAAAGCAAATTTAAATAAATACCGCAAATTATCTACTGGATTAAAATACATTTTATCCCAGGAAAATAATAGCATAACTAAACATTTTAAATAAAAAATTTACACTCCATAAATTACAAAATTTACACAAGATTTATTTTCGTATAATTTTTTTTATTGAATCAGATTATATAAAGGTTCTCATTTTACAAAAGTTCTTAAAACACCCTTCACCAACCTCCAGCCTGCAATTTTCGGTAGATAAAACCTAGTTTTATTTAAAAAGTTAAAATCAAGCATTTATATTTCAAAACAGAAACAGATTCCTAAATACCAAAACTGACCTAGCAAGAAATGTTATACGCAATCTTATGGTGCTTTAATTATTTTTTCCCAACAATTTTTTTTTTTTATATATTTCACTTCCAAAAAAATCATTAGAAGTAATTTTTTTAGTAAAGTCCACAAGCAAAAATACATAAATCTTTGCATAAATCTTCAGCATTTTACAATACTATTAGCATCAATTTTTAATGCAAAATAAAAATTTAACAAAAAAATTTAATTGATGCTCGAGGGAAGATACAGAATAATGAGGAGTATAGAAATATTTATTTTTAGCTTATTTTGATTGAAGTTTTTCTGACCAGCTTGTACTTACAGTTTTAAGAAAAATATATTTAAAATTAAACACATTTGACAAATTGATACTTACAGTTGCAGGGGTGATACCTTTTAAGTCTGGATGTTTACTTTTGCTAATCGGAAGACAGTATTCCTTAATAGAAAATCAACAGTTAATAAATAAACAAATAAATCGAATTCTCAATTTTTCTATCACGGCCACATTTTTCTTAAACAATACTCATGTATGTATATGTGCGTGTGTACGTACGTACGCATGTATGCATGCACGCACACACGTAAGTACGTTAACAGTCGTAAGTAAGGAATGCCACTTTGTGTGAGTGAAGCTCAGAAAAACCTGAGGTCGAAGTGTTTGCCAGACATATAGTTCCTGCTTTTCATTGGATCACTATCAATAAAACTCAGAGAGTGGCACACATGCTTTACAAGTAAGTATCACTATAATCCAAAGATGTAAAGATGTCTGATTTGACCTTATTGTGTCTCCAACTTTTATCAGCCATATATGCCACCGCCCCTGTATAAGAATGGATATCAAAGTCAAGAATTCTAAATATTTCCTCAAAGTCTTTTATGACAATGCCTACACACTAACACAACGATATCAAAAACTAAGAGACCATGTTTCTACTTTAAAGGACCTTTACAACTTAAGCCTAAAGGTTACATAATGCAGCTTTAAGAGGAGGGACTTATAATACAAACTAATTTTATTATCTCTAGGTTCAATCAAAATGACATTAAAGCAAATTGATATATTAAAAAAAAAAAGAAAGTAAATACTGGTCCAAAACTGTTAACTGATAACATGAAAGAGAAAAGCCTGCCCTTGATGGCTAAAACTGGTTAAGCAGGCCTCAATCTTGAACTCATACACATGTAACTCCAGTTGACCTGGTAATGTATGAAGACATCCCTGAGGAGTCAGTTTGTATTGCAGCACTCAAAGTGGTTCAAGACCAGCAACTCTTGATAATGTATGTAAGAGTTGCAAAAATTTCTAGAAATTGACTTATTCGTCAAGCAATGATTAGCTGATGGATTCATAGCAACCTTTCAAAATTTTCAAAAAAATTTATCAGATAATCCAGCAGCAGCCTTAAAAAAAACTTTCTAGTGGACATGGAAGTACATTACAGACATCATATTTAAGCTTTAGATAACCTGAAAGCTAAAATATTAGAGCGTAACTCTGAATAATGGAAATTAGTAGCAAAAAATGTCCCATACAGCTAAAGATTAACTCCAATATAAAGGTTGAGTTTAAATATGCCAGGAATTAAAATTAAACATTTTGTGATTGCAATCATTTTGAGTATGTAGTTCCAACTTTTCCAAGAGCTAGAAGGGAAAATTAGTTCAATAAAGGACCTAAGAACTAATGGATTTTAACAATGAAACATATTTTTATATTGATGAAAGCAAGTTTGGCCAAGGGACATTTTAAACATAAGATTCTTTGACCTATTCACAAAAATTATCCGATGAAAAAAAAAATTCTTTTGTTTACTAAATTCATAAACAAAATAATAAAAAAATACCTTAGATCTATCTCCAATTACATTTTTATCGTCAATATCTAAAGAAAATAATTCATTTATCATAAACTTTGACATACATAAATATGTACAGCTTATGTCCATTAAACAAAATGAAGTTTTTATATTTGACACGATTCATTATCATATTTCGTATGGGTATTATACAAAATAAATATTGCGGACATAACTTTTTATGTCTTTTTCATTTGCTAAAACATTGCATCAAAATTTTTGCTGATTTTGCAAAAACTTTCCATCACTTTTTTACTATCGCAAAAAAAAAAAAAGAAAAAAATGAAAAATTTTAAAAGAATTTCAATTTTTCCTACAAGCTCCACTCCATACATTGTTTTTTTGTTAAATGTTTTAATTATTTTAGTTTATAAATGGAAAACATGGCGAATTTTCCAAAACGTAGTTATTTTTTGTTTAACTGAATCACTATTTAAAACCATGTTTGGTGTAAAAACGTTGATTTCATAATAAATTTATTTAGTTTATTGTGATTAAAAAATTATGAAATACACTTTTGATTTAGTGGGTGCAATTTCATATCAATCCTGGGTATAATATTTTTCAGGTGTGTAATAATAAAATTTATGAAAAATATTTCACAAAAACAATGTTTTCTTTTAAAAATGAAATTTTGAAAATCTCCGTTATATTTCTATTGATTGCAGGAATAACAACGGGTAAGAAGAACGTTTTATTAATAAATAAAAAAATTTGGAAAAAAAAAGAAAAACACAAAGGTCTGCACCATGCAGACACATATAAATGAAGTTTATTGATAACTATATATAAAAACAGCCAGTGAACATGCAACCTTTAAAAACAGCCAGTGAACATGCAACATTTGTCCAAATTTAAGCAATATTATGATATTGAACTTACCAAATAAGGATGTGATAGCAATACTTGGTGATTTAGTAGAATGCGTGTCAAAAGATTGTGAACGATGGAGTATTCGATTTGGTGTGTTTGTAACATCCTTTAACCTCTTGAAAAAAAAATACAGAAGAGTATTTGACACAGACAACTTTAGGTAAAAGCTGAAAATAATTCAGTCCACAGGACAAGAGAAATGAACCATTGTGTCCAAGGGACAAAAGGCTTTATAGTTTACTTTATATTGAAACTTCTTTTTGAGATTGTCAAAATTTAGTTTAGAATAAAAGGTTTGGCCAAAGGCTTTCGCATATTTCAAAAACTATAAATATAAAGAAAATGGTAACAGGTATCCAATGATTTCTTAAATTAAAAAAAAAAAAACGTAGTGCGAAATTGGATCCGCATTATTTAAAAAAGAAAACAAGAATATACATTTCAATTGTTTGCCTCATATGCTCAAAAAAACAGTGATCGAATCTCAATAAAAGTGCGGAAATGATATTTGCCTCTTTTACCCAGATTTAAGAATGAAGAAGAATCTACAAGAAAATTTGGAAGGTCATTTATTTCTTATCATATAAATCTAACATATGCATAAAATCAAAAAAAATAATTTAGGAATTTATCGATAGAAAAACCCAAAATATAGATTTTTGGTCCATTTTGCCTCGTTTCCCTTTAAAATCAGGCTAATGTTATTTTTAAAATCCGTCTTCGTGACGTCATTTGTTTATTAACTAAATTTTAAAAATTATAAAAAAACAAATCAATAGAATTTAGAAAAAAAAAAAATGATGATTTTTGTCTCTTTTACCCAGATCATAGCAAGAACAAGGATTTGCAAGAAAATCTGGAACAGGTCATTTATTTCTATTCCCTTTCTTCTAACACCAAACCTTTACCTCATTGGTCTAAAAATGAAAGTTGATTCAAATACAACAACAGTCACAAAAACTAAGAATACCAGTTACAACAATCTACCACAAACCTATTACAACCAAGGTACTGAATACTGTAGAGAAAACAAAAGAATCTTTTTAATTTTCTTCTAAAAATTCACTACAAATGATGAAGTTTTAATTTATATAGCCAAATCTTTGATTAATGTCAAACCTTTGTATAAACTCTTATTTTGCTTAGAGAAGACACCCAGAAAAATATTAAATAACAACTTTACTTCAAAAAAAGTTTCCTTAAATTTTAATTTCTTAACTGCTTACATGCTTGGAAAATTTGCAAAACAAGAAATTTCACAACAAAAAACCAATATTTGCAACGAAAAATTTTCAAGAAGTCTAAATTTGATCACCACACCAGCCTTGAAAACCACACCTGCATTTTCATTTGAAACAACTGAATACATAACATAGAAATGGATACCTCAACAATTATCCTGTATGAATATTGATGTCAATAATAATTAAATAAGCAAAAAAATGAAAAATTTTGAAAAAACATTCTAAATACTAAATACCAAGTGAAAAACTAGAAAGTTTCCTATACATGAAAAAAAAGCGTACTGTAAGTTAAACTTAATATACGTTCAAAAACGTACTGAACATTAAAAAATTTATTGTAAGTTAATCGTGCTATACTTTAAAAGACGTACTGTAAGTTAAACGTATATACGTTACAAAAACGTATTGTAAACGTACTAGACGTTAAACGTACTATCCTTTAAAAACGTACTAAATAAGAATTCTAGACCAATAATTTGGCTGTGAAAAAAAAATCTTTGCTAATAAACCTCAACAGCAAACATTGATGTGGCATCACATTAAAAGAATCTTTGACACTATAGTTAAAAAAATGCTTAGTACAAGGATCATCCTGGGCACATTTTAGAAATCCGGAAATATTTCCTATCTCATATCGTAAATCTGAAAATCCCGACATATCCAGAAATAGATGATCCTTGTTAGTAACCAGCTAGCTATTAATTAGTAAGCTAGCAAAAGTAAACTCAAAGTACCAAACTTCTCACTACCAGTGTGTATTTCATTTGAGCCTCTGTTTTTAACAAAGGCTAAGAATATAATTCAAAGACATCTAACAGTTAGTAAGGCATGAGTAACAAACAATTGTATGCATTCGTGAGCTGAAATTTAAACAAGCAAAACAAAACGATAATATATCTTAGTAATGCTGAATTTTGTGGTATCTCTGCAAATCATAATTAAATTTCTCTAATGGTCCTAAAGATGATCTTCAGTTAAATGTTATTATTTTTCAAAAGGAACATTTTTTTTTCAAAAACCTTATTTCATTTTATTGTTCTATCAAATGGTTTACGGCCGTTTTTTGTTTATTAATTCTTTTCAGATATAAACAACTTTTTTGAAACAAAGTCTTTAGATTTTTACTTAAAAATTTTATTCCATATGCATCAAATCTGCTGTATTAGCATTGCTTACATTTATCTGAAGTTAGGCAAATTTGTTTTCACCCTTCAAAAATCGTTATTTTTACTTTCAAAAATACTTGAAACTAATAAATGGTTCGCATATAAGTGTGAAACTATAAAAATAACTTACTTTTTCTAATGGTAATAATGCGGGGTCAGTTTCATAAAATGATGAACTTCTACCATAACTAAAATAAAGAAAAATATTCATTAATAAATAAATATTCAATGTCCCGTGCAATTTAAAAAATATAGAAAAATATTCATTTGCAATTTAGAAAATATATTTTTTTTTAAATATGGAAATTAATAAGCCAAGATCAAAAATTTCCAGGAATTAACTATAAAAATCAAATCCTCTAAGATCATACAACTGTAAGCTGAAAAAAAGTGGATTTCCACCAAAATACCGCTTTTACTTTTAGTGTCAAAGCTGTATAGATAAAAAATTTCGTATAAAATTTTTAAATTACACATTCATTTGTCTAGCGAATTTTGAGGCTTGGGTCCAGAGAACAAAAACTTTGAATTGGACTCTGTCGGTTTACTCCAGAGTCCAAAAAAGTGATCAGTGAATTTTAAAGATATTTGAAAGAACTTGTTTTTAGGCTTAAAATGACTTGATTAGCTCATTAGGAATAATATTGCCTAATACTCTTGATATAACGAACCAGCGATATAGCGAGCATCTGGGTTTCCATATCCCTTCATTTTACTCTAACAAAAGTCTTATAAAACCTTTCTATTTCCCTTTGTTTTACTCTCACAAAATTATTATAGATTCGTTCCATTTACCTTCGTTTTAATCTAATAAAAGTCTTATAAATCCTTTTTATATAAAACAAACTTTTGCTATAGAGCTCTAGGTTTTTAAACCAAATTTTCTTTCCTGCTAAGTTAAAATAGCTTGATAAAACGAACTCAAAGGACTTAAACACCAAAGAAAGCAAGTAAATTTGAATTAAAGAAAACAAAAGCAAAAAAAAATACAGCATGTAAGGTGTCATTTGTTTTTTAGGTTTCTAAGGATATTTATAAACATGCTTTTACCCGTTAAATTAATTTACATGAAACTTGCATTGCCTCACCATCGCCTAAGTTTACTGACTTTCTCGTGAATTCAACATTTCCTCACTTTATTTTTATTCTTATACTTATTTATTTGTTTGTTTCTAAGAAAAGTTTTGGCAAAATTCACCATGAGGAAAATGTCCAACCATGCAATCATTTTTCTGTACATAGAGAGAGTATTTATTTTTAGCATTACTGTATAACCTTAACCCTAACTAGATTTTTGGAGCCATGATACCTTGGTAAACATATCCCTTTACCGTAGAAACAGTTTTAAAATTATTTATTGTCACTATTGTTCTTGTTTATTGTTCTTCTCTATTCTTTGTATAGCTGTTACTAATTTTTCAACCAGACCCATTTTTCCTTTCCGAACTTTGAGAGATAACCAACAAAACGCTTTTTTCAATGCAATGCCATCCCTGAGAAACTTCAAAATTCCAATGTTTGGAAAAAGAACAAGAGTGAAAGATAAAAAAGAGTATACATTTCTATAACAGAAATATATAAAGTAAATAGAAGCACCAATCTCTCATTATTGACCAATCTCTTATTATTGACCAATCTCTTATTATTGACTTTTTTTCAGACATAAACACACCTTAAAAAATTATTATAAACTCGAACCATTTTTTTTCTTCCCATAAATTCAAATTTCAAATGAATTTTCATTTTAATGAACTCTCAACAAAACAAACCATTCACTTCAAAGTTTTTTATTACAAGAGTCTACTGTATAACCTAAAATTTAAGACTAATAACAGTGTAACTTTATAAGAAAAGTAAAACAAACACTGATTTTTGTTGTTTTCTGGTCATAAATCTGACCCAAGCTTCTGGAAGAAACTTTTTTTAATGTGGACATATGGGTCAAAAGATTCTTTCTCCGGTCTTTTAGTCTTTTAAATTTAAAAGACTAAAATGACAATATTTGGGCATACTCAGAATCTAGTACCCAAAAATAAGCTATTTTTGAAAAAAATAAAACTTCATAAACAATTTTGGATGAAACTAATGAACAATTTTGGAGAAGAAATAATGAGAGTTTGAATCACTGTTTTTGAAATGGTTCCTAAATTATAGCTCAGGAAAAATTTGTGTGGGGGATTTCTCAACACTGTTATTAGTCAGGCAGTAATGATTTTATGTCAAATCACTGGTTTTAATTTAATATATGAAGATCATATTCAACTAAACTTTAGGATCAGTTACTTTTCAACATCCTGACTACCTGGTCAGACCAGTCATAAAATTGCAGAGACCATCTGGTCCCATGCCACAAGTTACTTATTCTTAAAGAAACCAATCACCACACCAGTGCAGACCCTAGATGACAAATAACTACTACTTTACTGAAGCAAGGAGAAGAATTATGCTGAAATGGCATATAGCAATCATCTAACAGGAGACAAATTGATGATATCATAAAGTTAGTGTATTTCAATGTAAATCTAGACATATAAATTGTATTGAGCTTTCAGAAGTTTCAACCAACTTTACTGAAGCCATACACGAAATCAAAATAAGTCTGTATATAAAAACCATCAAATAAATTGATCTTACTGCTGCAACAGCTTCTTGTATAAATATAGCTTTTCTAAATTACAAACTACTGTTTTTACTGTTTTGTTTTTCTTCTTTTATAACCACCCTTCAACCCTGTAAGGTTACTGTAATATAACTGTTAAAAATTCAATTACAATATATAGAACAGGAATAATTAGGGGATTTCATAATAATGGACATGAAGAGAATTGGAACAAATTTATGAGGTTATGATACATTTGATTTGTAAATTGGTTTACTGAACAAACAAAACTGGGTAAATAGTCCATAGCAAAATGCTGTGAAATTTCAATCAAGATTGTATATAATTTGAGAAAATTTTGAAGAAAGACTTTTTATGGAATTAATTTAACGTGCAGAGAAAATTAATAACGACATCATTTCACCACACAACTAACGTGTCTAGTCATTTAATTTATGAGCGTGATAATAAATTTCTGAGATAAACAAACTAAAAATAAACCAATTTTGCACTAAAAAAAAAAAAAAAATAATGACTTGGTTTTTACTTGGTTTTAATCATGTACATAGATAATAAGATATCACATAGATAAATAAGATTTTACTTTTTGACGACCCACGTTAGCGAGTATTCAAAAGAAAATCATTTAAAAAGGAGTTGTTTTACTTTTCAATGTATTTATTAACTGATTTACATTACTTTAACATTATAAATTCCAGAGAGAAAATCCTATTACTATAGCAACCAACTACTGAAGGTCTAGCAAGAAAAATTACTTGATTACACATTTGAACGTTTAGAAAGTCTAATGAGAAAGAACTAATTTCTTTGTAAGACTTGTACAATTTGGTATAAATTTGACAAAATTTTGAAAAAATTCCTTACTTTTTCTGTTTTTTTCGTGAAATAGGACTATCTGAGACTGCTGAGTTATCTCTCTAAAATAAAGATAATGTTTTGAAATATCAAAAAGATTCAACCGGTCCCCAGAATACCAAAACACTCCCGATGTGTACCAGCGTGAGAATTAAAAAGAAAAATCAATATTTTACAGCTTGGTCGAAATCAACACTTAATAACATTAACAGTAACATTGAAAAAAATGCATATATACAT
>JAUZNK010004891.1:0-10219 GCA_035046665.1 Euphysa ruthae | reverse complement strand
TTAATCTAAAAACTGGGAAAATGATTATGACTATTAGATCTACGCCACATTTGAAATTTTGCATATTCTCGGCGGTCATGTAAAATGAATAAAAAAATATATATTTCAAGCAAATATTTCAGAGTTATACTTTTCGTTTACGTTTCTTCACAATACTGATTGTTTTTTTAACAGTAAATAGTTTAATGCAAATTTTCAGAGATATTGGATAATGTAAAGTGATTTCATAATTGCGATTTACAAGTGGCGCTGAAAAAACCACCTAGAAAAGGACTAAGTACTAACATCAGCATCTCAGGAACCGTAAGGAATTAGGGGCTAATTTTTGGTGTCAGACTAAATTAACATTGTGTACAAGAAATCAGCAAAATCTGAGATGGTGGGTTTCATTGTTGTCATGTTGATCTGACATTGAATGAACCATAATAATTTTTAACTGTTAGCCATGTAGTACACCAATAGCAAGTGTGCTATTAAGATGTAGGAACCTAGTTTAATTGAATGTCTAAGAAATGGTTCGTAAATTGTCGGTTTGTAAATTGTAAATAAATGAATTTAATATTATTTACAGTTATTAAATTACTAAGAAGGTAATAACATAAGTTATAATAACAGATATTTATGCTCAACTGATATGGACACATTCCTGCAAGTACCTATCAATAAAAATTAAAAAACTGGAGAAAACCATTTTCTTTACTGAGCTCATAATGTTAAGCATAAGTGGTACTGTAGCTTTGCTTTTTGAGTTATTATGCTAGCAGTTTAGAAAGTGAAATAGCTATGTATATCCTATTTTGTCATTCTTTTTCTAAAATATGTATTGTATATTTTAGAAATAAAATGGAGTCAGAAGAGCAAATTGATGCAGAAGAGCTTGCTCCTTCTATTCAACATTTGATTGATCAAAAAAGTCTTAAATGGATTTTTGTTGGTGGAAAAGGTGGTGTTGGAAAAACCACTTGCAGGTGAATATATTTTCATTTTACTTTTAGAAACACCTAGTTTATTTAGTATTTGGGAATGTCTGGTCAGTATTTGGTTTCAGGCACTGAGGTGCGAGTTCAATCTCCCTTACAGGCCAATGATTTTCTTTACCGTAAGTTCAAATGGGAGCTCTAAGTCAATCATTGCATGTTCAACTGGCTCCCATTTCAGATGCAGGTCAGGAACCGCAGCACGTGTATGACCACATGCAACTCAAAGACCATGGGCCCATGCAACTCTACCATCACATACACGTACATACCAAACACCATGGTGAGCATGTGAAACTTCAACACCACATACATGACCATCAGCAACACCACCACCAAGTGCAACTCTACCACCACTTACACGTTCAAAACCACCTGCAACTCCACCATGGGGACTAGGGCATTTCCCAGAAAGTTGGAAGCATTCACCCAGCCTCGTTGAGCCTCCCAACCCCTGTTCCTGGAAAGATTACTAGTGCACCTGATCAATCCTTCTTAGACCATTTGATCCCCAATTTGTGACCTCCAGGGACCCTCCCACAGGAGTGTTTGAGGGACTAACGTGGTAATCCTATGCTAACCAGCATAGGTGGTGGTGATATGGATTATATGATAGTTTTCCAGGCTATCCTTCAGGACTGCCTGTTCATAGCCATAAGCTTATCCGTTCCATAGAGAGAGACCTCAATGGAAAAAGACCTCCAGGGGTCCTTGCTTACCAGGCTCTCCCGTAGGAACCTGAACACCAACCTTACCTTGAGGTCCCTGCTTTCTGGTCCCCTTTGATCCCTGTTCGCCTTTGGGATTAGATTAACTGCTACCACATTTGGTACCATTGGGCAAGCTTGAAGGAAATATGTTCACCATTGATAAAGATCCTCCGCATCAAGGTATATGGTGTCCCACCCTCTGCCTTTAAATCGCAGACATGGGTCTATATAATGAGCATTCAACAGGTCAACGATGAGTGGCCTGTATTTTTTACTGGTCTCATTGTTGTAGATTTCCATAAAGTGATTTATAGCACCAGGGGCAATCTGGCAACCCAAGCCATGGACTACTTTTTTGTCGGCAGAGAATCTGAAGAGACACATGCAATCCATTTTCAGCCTGTGTTGCCATGCTTCACCGCTTCCACAGCACCAGTGAGATTCAAGGATCAGAGTGTAGTTATCGTGGTGAGAGCCATCTCTGAGCAGGTGGACCATGTAACGGCTTTTTTTTGGCTTTTTCTATCAGGTCATCAACGATCACTCGGTTCTTTTTTTACGGGTCAAACTCGATTGGCTCTTTGGGGATAGAAGCATAAGTTTTAACTGGGAAGCTTCGAGTAGAGAACAAGTCGATAATCTCGTTGTATGCCAGTGCATGTATGCATGTATCTAGTACCCGGAACTCCATTTTCATTTGAACGCTATATTTACGTATCGTTATATTGATGTTAACATAGCGGTTTAATATGAGTAACAATACAATGAAAAAGGCCCGTTTTCTCATGGTGGATAACCTTGCCAATTCGCGAGAAGCAATATTGAAAAAAATTGCCAAACCCCAAATGCAAGTGTGACAAGCTCGATCAAATATAGATCTCAGGAAAAGGCAGGTCGAAGAAATACTTCACCCCGAGTTGACCCAGAAGAAACAAGTGTAAAAAAAGGCTGTTGAACATGAGCCACTCCTAGTAGAGCAATTGGTGGCACTTGGCAGAGAGGATTATATTACCCCAATCCAGCTGGTCAAGCTTAAAAGCAAGATGCCAACAGTGTGGGAACAACAAGCGCTATTGCATAGCAATAGATTGGGAGATCACAATTTAGCATGACAGGTCTTAGGTCCGTCACCCTCCAAAATGAAGCAGTTCATGAGAAAAGCCACCTACAACTACCAGAACTTACCAGCATGTTGGTGGTGCCATCAACCCAGATGGACATCATCCTGACTTACCATGAGCTGGTAGAGGCCAAAGGCCACCTCGATCACACCAACGAACTTTGTTTCGAGACAGGCGCTTAGCGTGACTTTATCAACCTCTCTAATAACTATGTAGAAGTGAAGTTCCAAATCGGACACAATGCGGGGAGCATTCTAGCTGGTGATAACCTAGAGCTTACTAACTGGTTTGCGCTTGCTTTGTTGGAAAAAGTAACTCTGATTGAAAAATCTGGCCGAGCTATGTCCAACCTTGATAACCAACAATACCCCTATCCAGCTATGATGCTTACACTCGTTTCGAAATACAACAACTGGGTCTCAAGTGGTGCAGGGGGCTCGAGGGATGGTATCCACATACCTCAGCCCAGTTCGAGACAAAAGGTGCAACCAACACAAGCTTTGTTGCTTGGCAGGGTCTTGTGGTAGCAGCTACAGCAACAACTTCTGCTCCTACTATCACTGTTGCGTTTTGGCCATTTGTGGGAATGATGAGACAGTGGTGACTTTTATTGAATGACATGGCTCTAAGGCTAGAATTGATCTGTGAGAAGCCAGAGTTTACTTTCATTGCAGATTCTGCGGTGTCAGGAGCGCGAATCTGCATCACTTCTGCCAGATGGTTTGTCAAACGCGTGGAATCAACACCCACTGCCATTAACTTTTATATCGAACAAATGTCCAAGGAGTAAGCTCTACCCTTTGGATCGCACTCTCTTTTACCTGCAACAAGAAACCGGAAAGATCCAGTTCAGGCTGAAGGACACCTGAAGTGGTCCCTTGCCAAACCATGTGATATTAGCCATTGTGCATATGTCATTGTTTGAGGGCCATATCATAAAAATCCATACAACTTTGCCAACTACGCGTTAATTCATATGAGCCCGTCTTCAACGGCACAGACTTGACAGGCTCCTCTGTCGCATGGGAATATCTTTCCACGCTGGATTTAGTGATAAACTTTCCAGACGCTCATGCCGCTCCAATGTCACTTGTCGTTAATTACAACCTTCATGAAATGCCGGGAAGCCACTGGGTGGAGTGCCACATCAGGCGGTGTGCAGTAGAGTGGTTTGACTCGTTCGGCCTCGCCTCAGACACTGCTGACATCATTTTCAGGCATCAGACAAGGTTCAGAGAGTGGCTGGAGAAGTGTGTCATCAACCTGGCCTCACGGGGTTCAGTTGGAGCTCCACTGACTTTCAGAGTATTTCAGGTACTACTTGTGACCACTGCGCTTTTCGGTTTGCAAAAAACGGCACTCAAAATAGGTGGGAAGGCTTTGTCCCCTTTGGTGATGACCACATCCAACACCTTGTGAAACTGTAGGCTGTTGCGGTCTACATTTTTCCAGTATGCT
This sequence comes from Euphysa ruthae, assembly GCA_035046665.1. Classification (NCBI taxonomy): domain Eukaryota; kingdom Metazoa; phylum Cnidaria; class Hydrozoa; order Anthoathecata; family Corymorphidae; genus Euphysa; species Euphysa ruthae. The sequence goes on along the minus strand of JAUZNK010004891.1, from coordinate 5,953 downwards.
TTTTATTTCACCCAAAGCAGGGGTGAAATAAAAACCCCAAGGAGGAGCTGGGCTGTTGCCTCCAACACGGGTGCTAAGAACTACAGAAAGTCAGCTCCATGTTGAGCGTTTTTCAGTGGTGGATCAGCCCATCTACCTTCGGTTTGGTACAGTGGGCTGCTGGAAGACATAGCTTGCCGTTGACAGCATCGACTGAAATACTATAGAGAAGTGGATGGAGGCTGGCCAGGGCTGTCTTGAGCACATAATCTCGTTCATGCTTGGCCCTTCGTACTAGCGTCTCGAGTGCTTATGTTTTTGAAGTGTAGCTTTTTGGTTTGCAGCATTTTGTATATCCTATAATCAGGGACCTGCTCAAACGGTTCCACTGGGTAATGATCCCAGAAGACCCGGAGCTTAGTGGAGTCCGACTTACACCACATATGCGCCTTGATAGTGTGGAAGGCTGACGTTGGCCATGCCGTATAAATTTTCTCATCAGTGCAAACGTACCATTGGGATCCACACACCTTGCAAAGGCATTGATAGTCGCTATTGAACTGGCAAATATTAGGCACAGCCCACGCACCCATTCTTCTATTGGCCTGGTGGGGTTGATGCTAAGATAGTGGTGAGTTGTCTGCGCTAGTTGGGGTTTCAGGCCTAGGCGAAGGTTTTCTCATTGTTTTTGGTGTGCTATTTGCAGCCCACCTGGTGGTTTATTCCTGGAAAGACCTGATAGGTACACCAGAACCAAATCTGCGGGCCTTCTGAAATAAACTAGCTCAAAGTTACTTGTTGAACCAATGTTAAAAATTTTGTTGATATATAGGTTTGTAAAAAAATAATTCTGAGGTTCTTTAATATTGCAAGTTACAGTAAAGCATTGGTGTAAGTTTGTTTAATATAAAAGTCTAATTTTTATATCTTTATCCAAGGTGCTTTATCAATTCATTTGTTAATTATGCATAAGCTCTCAGAATACTAGCCAGGATCTTTATGCCGCGTAGTAGCATTTTTTATCTTTGATGTTCAAATAAATAGCTGGGCGCGCTGTAAGCACCCATAATGGAAATACAGGCAAAGCCTCAAAATTTTTTGTTATTTGGCCTTTAATACGCTCTATAATGCTCCAATTAAATTACAATTTCTGTGTTGAATATATTGACAGGTTGACAAAAAAATAAAAATTGGATATAGGATCAATTATTTCCTAATAAAAGTAAGTCAGCAGGAATGAATATATACTATGAATAAACATATTGTTGTCTTTTAGATTTTTACTGTTTTATGGTTAATCTTATCTCATTTTCAGTATTGCATTCCAGCCATAATGAATATAAAAACTATTGTAAAACATTTATATTCGTAAAGAATCAAGAAATATCTTTATTTCGCGCAGGTCTTCGTTTCTAAAATGTAATACCCATCATCTTCGTAACTCACTTGATGATTCCATTGTTACAGTAATTCTCAACCAACGACCAGGTTTTTCCACTTAATCTTTAGTGTTATGGTAATTCACAATCAACTAACTTTGAATAAGTGAATTACACAAGAAGAAAGAAATTAATTCCTTCATTATAGTTTGTACTTTATTAAGCAGGGTTCGAATTCTCAGCTTCATATTCAAAAATTGCGGAGCAATTTTCCTAAAATGGAGAAAATGCTAAGTCATTTTTCCATTGAAAATCTATAATTAAGAAGCTAAAGAAATAAACAACAAAATCAATTCGTATTCCAAAACAACACATTTCCTTTCTTGAAGTGGGATGTTTCTTTGTATTATAAGTCATTAGTTGAAGAACCATTTGAAAGGTTGTCTAGCGATTCCATAATGACATATTGTTTATATTTATCACACTGGCTGTTTATAAAATACGTAGTGGAAAAGAGTCACATGTAAATTTTTCTTTTCGAATCTTCTGCAGTTAAATGTGTTTGGTCAATCTTATGAAGATATCATAAAGAAACTTAATTTTGAATTTATAAAATTATTTCTTTTACTATGGTTAAATTAAAGATGGTTTTAAAATGGGAAACTGAATTTGAAGTTAAATTAGATAAAGAAGTTGCTTGTGGCGAAGTATTTCGAATAAGTTGTAAACGATGTAAGACATATTTATTGAAGCTTAATCATGTCCATGGTTTCAACAAAGCATGGGCTACAGGAACAAAAAGTATATAAAAAAAAAAATGGACTAGAAAAGCACATTAAAGGTGAGCTGCATAAAAGAGCAATGTATTTAGAAAATAAAAACTATTTGAGTGGGGCATCTTATAATTCACATGTTCTACAAGAAACTCCGATAGGAAAGGGTATTATGAGAGTGGCAGAAGTCGAGAAGAAAATTTTAAACTCTCACTTTAGAACAGCATATTATGTAGCAAAAAACGAAAAGCCTACAGTGATGCAAATGACCTGATTATTCTTTAAGGAATGAGCGGCGATACTAAGAGCGTAAAATATAGGAATGATGAGCGATTGCTGAAATGATTGACGTTATTGCCGAAAAGATGAGGTCAGAGTTTTTGACTGAATTAAATTAATGCAGATACTTCTCGCTTGCAACTGATAGATAGAAGTACTGATAAAGCTACCATTGAGCAGGGAGCTATATATGTCCTCAGTCTTTCAAAAAATAGTAAGTGTGTTTAATCTTTTATTTATTTCTATGTCTATTTCATGCTAAATATAAGAGCGCCATTCAGGGGATGGGAGGAAATTACAAATTGATTTAAAATGCATAGAAATTTTTTATCCTGGCTAGCAACCTGATATATATTATTTTTATTGTCAGGATTACTTTCACTCAAGTTTTTTTCCGTGGAATCGCCACAAGGAACTTCAGCGGTGGGTCTTAAATCAATGATTTCACAAGTTGTCGAAAGATTGGGCATCAAGGATTTTAAGAAAAAGCTAGTTTGTTTGAATGTGGATAGTGTCTCCGTCAACATGGGGAAAAATTTTCAGGTCTTGCTAAAATGATAAAAGGAGATTCTCTTTGGTTGGTTGCTGTTCATTGTTTCAATCATCGACTGGAACTTGCTGTTAAAGATGCTTTGCATAAAACAGGTTTGTTATTTTTACATACTTAGAACAAAATTGTAATACGATAGATTGAAAAGAGTTATTATCCATTTTTATTTTATTGTATTATTCCAAGCGCTTTTAGCTGCTACTATTTTTTTCAATTAAGATTGAATATTTTAACACGAATTATAATAAGTATAATTTCGTCATAGTTTCTCAAAAAGTGATTAAAAACAATGTTGGAAAATAATTTGTTTTTAAATTTCATAAAATCTTCATCTTATATGAGCAATAAAATAAATTGAAAGTATTTACAGGTAAGTAATCAAAACATTAGCTGCAAAGTTAACCGCGTCCTTATAATATTCTTCTGGGCTGTGCTAAAGAAATCATACTTTGTCATAATTTAATATAACGCTGGAAAAATATATTTCTTTTAAACAAAAGTTTTTCATAAAAATATTTATTTAAACAAACTCTTTTTAAGAACATTCAAAGACACAACACGTGCACACATGGTAGATTTTGCAAAACTATTTTTTAAATCAAAGCTTTTTCAAAGAAATAATACATATGCTGTCTAGCCGTTTTCTTTATATTAACAATATAATATGTATTTTCTGTAAAAAAAAATTAATACACATTTTTTCTGCCAAACCTTATAAAGCATAACTTATAGATTGATGAAAATTTATAAATGTAAATATATCCTTATATATGTCCCTCCCTCCCCTCTATTTATATTTGCATCACAACTTGCGACAAAGGATCAAATCACATAACGTCCACAAGTATAAAAACGATATTTAATGTGCGTTTCCGTTGTTACGACAAAAGATTTACAAAAATAAATTTTATTTTTTGCTTATGATAAATTTTTTACATCGTGTTCGTTTAGGTGAAGTGATTTTTTGTTAATAATGAAGTAAAAAAAAGTCTGTTTTTGAGAGGAAGAATTTCACCTCCTACCTTTTATTTTGCCTGTTCATATGACCGCTCCTTTTGGAAACGCTAGTTCGAGCCCTGTTAACTTATATTTTTTTAAATAAATATATATAACTTCAAAAGATTTGTCTGGGTCAGTATATTCTTTCAACATTTGTTTAAAATTCTTCATTTTCTAGCATTTTCTGAAATTAATGACATGCTGACGATAGCGATGCTGTATTATCGTTAAACGAAAAGCTCCAAGAGGCTGCGGGAGTTGAAGGCGTTTTCACAAATATTCGACCATACCATCCCTAAATTATAAAGTATACAGAACAAAGTGGATCTTCCACAAACTACTAATCCTAGTTAATTATGGAGGTATACATGACGTACATGGTGTCCAAATTGTCCAAAGTGCCCTTATTGCAAAAAGATTCGGTGCCTGCAAAACTAGAAGAACTGAAAAGTTATTCAAAGCTATGGAAACAGGCGAATGGAAAGCGAAGTACCCGATGATGATGGCTTTATACATCAATATCCTTCAACCAATTAAAGTAATGGTTATTTAGAAAAAAAAGTTAACAAAATTTTTTTCATTATTCTGTACAAATTGTGTTACATGCTTTTATTAGTTACAAAGTATTATAGTATTATATGTCTCACATAAAATGTATAATACTTTTTAAGTTGTTTCTTAGAGTATTCATATTTCCACTGTTTTTAAAACTTATATGTTTGCTGACTTTTCAGGTACGTACTTATTTTATATCCAATGTTAACAGAACTGTTTTCTTTATAGGTGCTAAGCTTTGGGCAATAGCCAAGCTAAAGTTTCTCATCGTTAAAGCATTGGAGGATGGAGCTACTCGTCTTTATAACCTAACAATTAAAGAATGTAATCAAGTTGTGATGTTAATTAAACTTTCTTCAAAAGAATACTTCCAAAACCATTAGTGTGGATACTTCTTTAAGTAAAATTTTACAGCTAAGAGCCCTCAGTGCACTAACTAAAGAGACAAACCTCAAAATTATGATAAGCCAGTCTATTTAATTTTTTTTTGAGATATTTTATTTCATCTAGAAGTTATGTAATTAAGCTATGTAATTACGATGCTTTACGATGCTTTGGAAAGGCAAAGAGTACAATATTCTTATAGAGAATTTAAGTAACAAAATGGAAGGTCCTTTTGTAGAATTGGCAACATCCCGCTCTTTAACAAACTTTGTGAGGTGTCGTGTTGGCCGTCGAGTGACTTTCATTTATACGACGATAAAAATATTTATGAATTGGTTCAACATTATGATCAACTCTTGTTAACTGGTGGGTCTAATATGTATCAGATTTATCAGAATTGGATCCATTAAAGATAATAATATCCCATCTTTTGTCAAAAGTGTACAAATTTCCTTCACATCATCAAACTACTGCTAATTATGCCATTTACCACTGCGAATGTCAAACGTGTTTTTAGCAGAATTAATCGGGTTAAATACGAGTATCGAAATCGAAAATTACGGAGGGAACGCTCAGAAAATCTAGTTTGTGTTGGAGAAGATGATGTCAATCTGAAGTGTTTCTAATCAGAGGTTTATGTAGAATCGTTGTTTAAGCGGTGCTAAACTATGTCACTACCCTAACACACGTGCTGCACCATCAGATCACGTTCAGCATTAGTAGTGGATGTATTTTTGACTTTTTCTGATTTAGAAGATGACATGATGACGGTGATGATTTGTTCAAAATAAACTTTGTAAATATTATTTTTAATTTTTCATTTTTATTGTAAATTATATTTCATATTACCGTTTAACCACAATGAGAGATTGTGTAAAAGAAGTTTTATGGCAGTATTAGAGACGATATTAGAGACGATATTAGAGACGATATTAGAGACGATATTAGAGACGATATTAGAGACGATATTAGAGACGATATTAGAGACGATATTAGAGACGATATTAGAGACGATATTAGAGACGATATTAGAGACGATATTAGAGACGATATTA
>JAUZNK010004890.1:0-10219 GCA_035046665.1 Euphysa ruthae | reverse complement strand
TTAATATATTATATATAATAATATATTCAACATGTATGATTTCAGATTTCATGAAACATATAAAAAGATAAATCTGACACCTGCCGGACATAATTGTCTGGTGTTGAACTGATTTGATAGGACCAATTTGTATTTCGGTCGGACTTTGTCCGATGTCCGACCGTTATATCGAGGCTTGAACATGTATCATTGATAAATACATGAATACATTTATCATTGGTAAATAAACAAATACATGTATCATTGGTAAATACATGAATACATGTATCAATGGGAAATACATGAAAACATGTATCATTGGTAAATACATGAATATATGTATCATTGGTAAATACACGAATACATGTATCATTGGTAAACACACGAAAACATGTATCAATGGTAAATACACAAATACATGTATCATTGGTAAATACAAATACATGTATATTTGGTAAATACACAAAAACATGTATCAATGGTAAATACACGAACACATGTATCATTGGTAAATACACAAATACATGTATCATTGGTAAATACATGAAAACATGTATCATTGGTAAATACACGAAAACATGTATCATTAGTAAATACACAAAAACATGTATCATTGGTAAATACACAAAAACACATATCTCCAAAATAAAATAGGACTTAAATTAAAGAAAAATTACTGAATAGAAAATTAAGGATTTCAAAAATTTTGCAGGAATAAACTTTAAACATGGAAACTTTAACCATGTAAACTTTAACCATAGAAGCTTTAACCATGGAAACTTGAAAATAATGTTAAAATTCAGTTTCTAAAACCAACTTTCATTAGCACTTTAAAAAACCATTGTCATCATTACCAGATCATATCTTATCAACATCATCACTTATCAGCATAAATGTTTATTATCATCTGCTTTTACAGTGAATTCTACAAAAGAATCAGCATTTACTGTAAGACTTTAGCTCAGGATAGCTAACGGATGGACCAAATAATTTCCTGAAAGCGCAGGAGCAGAAATTCACTTTATAATGCCATCTTAGGGTAACGTAAGAGCTTGATCATTTTAAACTAAATGAGAACTGCCACCCAAGGCTATTGATCATCTCCTAGCCAAATAAACCGACCACGCCAAAAAACAAACTAGTATTTGCTATGTTAAACACAATCTCTATACTTGAGATATCAGAAACCACAAAACGCCAATACTATTCGCAATGATATTATCTAAAATGGAAGCATGACTGCTGGGTTAACTCTCAACAAATCTAAAATAACTGTAACACCAAACCATAGACGAATAGATAAAAGGTTGATAACTCATCGCATTGAGCATAATGCAATAATAATCCAACAAATATTCAAATATTTGTTAATAGGAATTTTAATTTTATAAATAACAATAAAACACTTACATAAAAAGCCAACAACTTTAGTAAGGTTGTTAGTATGCTTAACACTTTGATATAACCCTCTTTGACTGATCCTTCTCGGCCTAGTAAAAGTTGTAATAGGAGTATTAAATTTTAAATTGGGAAACTATACATAATTTTATCAAATTAATCAAATCCAATAATAATAACAAACCAAAGGCTACAAAATCACCAATTATGTAATATTACAATGTTTGAATTGGCAGTACACTTATATAGTTTTAAGATCAGATTTAAATTTGGATTTGCAAAAGTGAAAATTGATTAATAAAGAAAAAGTAAAAGCAAAGCAACTAAAACAATTTGACAATTGTGAATATAATAAATATTATTCCATAAAAGTATTAGAAAGTCATAAATTTCATGTTTTTATATTTAGATACTTTTGCGTTATTCATTATTTGTTTTTGCAGCAAAAATTTAATGCGCGAGGAATGCTATGACAAAAATTTGATATAATCTCTGAAAAATAAAAATAAAAGGTGAGTGGAAGGATCACTTTAAAAAGTTTTTATCTCCCAGCTGCAATTAACTTCACCACTATCTTAGAGCTGGAAAAAACCAACTGGTATCCCCAAAATAATCTGGATCTGTGATTGATTCAGAATCAGTGTTTCAAAGATTTTCTGAGTTTTTTTGATGTATTTACTTTTTTTTCTCCAATGATTAAAAACGGAAATTTTGAAAGGTTAACAGTTACTGAGTAAAAGCATAATAAAACCACAATATCAGCATCCAGTTTTAGTTCGACAACTAAATTTTGAATTGATGGACACCAATATCTATTAACAACCAATCAGCAAGAAAACTATATGGACACAAACATTTTTTGTTAGAAAGCTAGGCAAAGAAATATTAAGCTAATAACTTTGACCTCATAAGCTGCTTTTATGGAGAAACAGTAAACCAAGGAAAATCTTTTTTATCTGAGAAGGGGCTTAAATTCATATACATGAGAGTAGATAATGGCTTTCTAATATGAGTTTAAACGGTGAGCTTATTTGAGAAAAGATTTTATGCATGAGTGACAGATAATAGACAGTATAGAAAATTGCCACTTTTAACCCAATTGTGAAATTTGAGAACTAAAATATAAAAAATTTACACCTGTAACACAATGACAATTTACAACAATCAATAATTGTAGAAAAATCAAAATAAAATACAAACCTGTCAACCTCTTTTAAATCTTTAAGTTTTTCTATCATTACATCAACATCTATTAATGTGGTACCAACTGAAACAAGATTGGAAAAAAATACCATATTTACTTCCATAACATAGATCTTACTTACCAAAAAATTTACCGTAAAAGATACCGTATTGACCAGAAAATCAAATATTGAAAGCTATATGCAAAAAGAATGATTATTCTTGAGGGGAATTCAGAGCTACAGTTATCAAAGGAGATTATTTGATCAATAGTGGGGTTGAATAACAATGACCTATTATTTAAGATTGAGATTTATTAAGTAAATTGGAAAGCTTAAGTCATATTTTGATTGACTTAATTTGAAGATATTTTCAAGATTTGAACAATGCTGTGGAATATTTTTTAAAAAACTTTCTTAATGTTAAAAATTATAGATTAACGCACATTGAATTATATCTGAGATGTCTTCCACTTCATTACGCTTACCAAGTATTCTTAACAGCGTCCTAAGGATAAATAAAAAAGAACTGAATGAAATGCAATAAAATAATAAATTCAACCACTGTAAAAAAAAATTTTTTATTAAAATTTATACCATAAAAAAAAATTTATAAATATTTTAAACATTTTTTCATGTAGTTAGAGCAAAAGGTTAATTTACATTTAAAAATCCCAAACCGTCTTTCTTAAATGCTTATTTCATAATTTCTAAAGATTATGTTATGAATAATATACTAATCAAGTAAAAACAAAATATTATAAGGTACAGCTTTTCAAAATTTTTAACCAAGCTTTTTATTCTTAATCAAGTTTTATCATTTAACATTACTATCAATTTCTTATTAGAAAGCGCAAAAAGGCATTTGCATATTTTTATCGAAAACTGGATGTTATATAAATATTGAAACAGATATTAGGTTTGATTTTAAAATTTTAAATTATTTTAGAAAATTTACAGCAGTAGATATATAACCTTATGTAACTTTACTTACATTAAACTTTTTGTAGCAGCAGAACGATGGATGATTGGATAAGATGGATTTTTAGGGATAGATATCTTTGCTAAAATAATAAGATTGTGTCCTAAAGTGGAAATCTAAATTAAATGAAAAATACTTACACAAAAAGAATTCATAAGGGGTATTAGAAAAGAGATATTGACCCAATATTTACTTTTTATTAAAAAAAAAATATATTAAATTACACAGTGTGTAAGTTTTACCAGGATACCAGGAAAAAAAAAAATTCAATAATAACCCTACGTAAATCAAAAATTCATAATAAAAATCTCATTTTATAAAAATCATAACCATTTGTCTGTCCATCAAAATAAAGCATGTCTAACATTAGAAAAATTATAAAAAAAAAAAAAAGATAAAAGAAAGAATTTTAAGTTAACAAAACTTTTGTTCACAAAAATAGAAAAATAGAATTTTAAGCAGCTACTGTTTTAATGTCCTATTTGTTAAGCTGAAGTTTTTAAAGAAATCTGATCCAGATAATGAAAACATAGCAAATTTTAATTTGGAATATATTTCACGTCACAAAAAATTATCTTTACCTTTAGTTCTTTTTGAGACACATTTATTAGAACCACTTCCCTCATCTGATGAAGAGCTTTCAATCAATATCACAGGTGCATCTAAGAATAGAATAGTAACAGTGTCAATTATTTTACAGCTAAACCATTATCATAATTATTACTATGTTAACTTTTAGTTTCTATCAATTTTCAATCCTTTTTGAAGCAAAAATTTAGAATAAATTTTCTTTTAGGGCAAAAAAAATGTCCCACACTCCTATTAAGGCCTACTTAATATGTAAGGCCTACTTAAAAGATGTTGTGTCACATTTAGTGGCTAAAAAATAAAATTCCAGTTTTTGAAAGGTAAATTTTTTGAGGCAATTTTATAAATCAGCTATTTCTATTTTGCAGTAAAAACAGCATAGGTTAATAAACTAATAGACTTTTGAAAACATGAAGCAAATACAACAGTTGTTTAAATGAAAATATATAAAGAAAATAAAAAGTATAACAAAAAGATAGAATTTTATTTTTTTTTTTGTTAAAAAATTTTTGCAAGTATGGTTTGAAAAGCAATGTCACTGTTTTAGTTTTTAAGAATTTTTTTTTTCAAATCTTTATATCCTTTTTCAGTTTAAAAAAATTTTTGAAAACATTAAAAAGTGTTAATCATTCTAGCTTCTGCATTCAAGCACTTGTTACAGACAATCATTCTGCCAATCTAAATTTGTTTTCATCATTAACAGTCTGATGTCCAGCAGAACATTTCATTGACAAGTTATATTGAGCAGAGCAACACCATGTGCACAATAGAAAATAATTTTTTAAGGAAAAATTTAAGAAAATCTATAAACCAAGCACTTCATCCTAAGAACAGCAAACAGAACGTGCCTCTTACACATGAAACAACTATTGCTGCTTTACCCAAGACGAAGAGATTTTTCTAGTATTTTAAAACAGATTCTTTAACTTTGCCTGAGATTAGGCACGATTCAGTGTCCATTAGAGATTTTCTACCCCAGTCAAATGTGTGAGTCCTTTTCCAGCATTTTTGAGAAATTTTGTTGTTTTGACCAGCATTTTTTAAGGCACGATGGCGTTCTTTGGTTCTAATAATAATTTTACATTCAGATTCATCAGTATATAAAAAAGAACAATCTTTACAAGGAATACGATACACTATGTTGCTTCTTTCATTAACATTGAAAAGTTCTTTAGGATGTGGGTAGTTAACGAAGAGTTTGGCATGAGTAGAAAGTAGTTCAGATATTATTTTAACATCTTCAAATTTTTGCTAGCTATTGGAAAAAGGAAAGATTATAGAGCAGATAGGATTGGTTTTGTTATCAACTTCAAATGAATTTTGTGGCCTAAAGTCCCTTTTTTCTTTGTACAATAAAATCTTTAACATAGCTGTTAGTAATCAGTATAGTATTGAGATGTTTGTTCAATTAATTATTATGATTGTTAAAAATAATACCACTGATTAGAAAGACCTCGGAAACAAAAACAAACAACTCAATGCCATGCTGAATACACATAAGGATCTATACCACTGCTTCATTGTAATGAAAATTTAATCAATATGAATTTAAATGTAACATTTACCTCTAATAGCGCCTGTTCTCATTGAAGCTCTGTTATCGTATTTTGCTGACACTTCAGATTTAATGATAATGGGCTCATTTGCAGAGCTTGAGTTGCTACCATTTTCTTTGGAATTTACAGTTGAATCTGTAGCACCTCCACCATCTAAAAACATTTCAAAAAATTCTTTAGGTAGTTGGTAACAGGTAATTTTCCTAAATTTCTATTTCTAGATTGTATTTGTATTGAGATCAGACATTATTTATGAAATTGCACAATAACATATTTTAGACGCCAAACTCACTAAACGCGGAGTCCAAAACATCATCAAGAGCAACCAATACTAATATCATTATATCGTGTATTTTTTTTTTTTGAGTAAAAAATAAACACGACTTTGACTTTAAAAACTTTAATTGAAATAATAGATTAGATGCTCGATTTAAATTTGAATGACATACCCTCCCTCAATAACAAATCTATTTTGCTTTTCAGCTGCCTTTTGATCAAATAAAAAAGTATTGGCTCTCGTCAAAATCTAATACACAATAGCATTAAGAAAGACATCAAACGTTACAATATTTTACAACAATAAGATGCATGAGTAATTTCATGACTGACTAATCCAGCAAATAACAAACCTTCATCATCATCATCATCAGAAGAAGAAGAATCCTGAGAAGAGGATGAGCTTGTGTCTGCAACAGAGATGACTTGAGGAGGACAGTTTGCATTAGCTGAAAGGAACAAAATTTTAGCTTTTAAATATATTTTTAAAAGGAAGAAAGATTGAAGTATAAAAAAGCTTTAAAATAAATTAAATATATAGCATTGATAAATTACAATCAATTATTATTCAATGTCTTCTTAACATTGAGATATGCTGAGAGCACGAAAGACAGAGGGAGAAAATTCTAATTCTAAAAATCTAATTTATGGATGGTAACTACTATTACACGACATTTTAGCAGCAATCGCGAAAAGTGAAAGTATAATAAATTGGTACTACCAAAAGGTCCTGAATGCTAAGTTTATGAATATACTTGTCAAAAAACTTTTGAATTAATTTTCTACATGTTCAAACACTGCTAGCAAAATAGACGCATAACAAATTGTGGAAAAAAAAAAAAAAAAAAGTCAGCTCAGAAACCTAAAACACCAAAATTGGTTGCCTTGATGAGAAGTCACTAGTCACAAAAGCAATTAATGAAAAGAATTTTAGAATTGTAAAAAAACTTTTTTAAAAATATATATATATATATATAATTTTTTTTATCAATTAAACACTTTTCACTTTTGGTGCATCATTTATAATGTAATGATTGATATAATTTTGAAAGAATTTGACATGATATTATGCATGCTTGTGGTAAAGCCAGTAATAAATTCCAATTTTCTAAATGATATATTTGGTATTTAATGTATTTTTGCTTCATTATTGCTCCAACTAAAATTTATATCTTCTGATCTGCTGTAACATGAGGTCAAGAGACCTCATGGTCACACTACGTCATTATGCTATATATAAACAATAGAAACACTACAGGTGATTGTGAAATACAATATAACTTGCCTTTGAAAACCAAGTTTTTCTAGCTTTAGATGATTAAGTTACCTTGAAAAAACTTCCCAGCAGAAATCATCCTCTGTCTATAAGAATCAGACATTAGCCTTGGTTTTAACTGGATTCCAACTACAGATGTTGATGGATAAGGAGGTCCCATACGAGCTGAATGAACAAGACTAGTGGGTCTTATTGCAAAAGTTGCAAGACGTGGTGCTAAAACAGGACGAGTTCCAACAGAATAGGGCAGCATTATAACAGCGGCATTAGGTACTCCGACAACAGAAACAGTAGCCTCAGGCATTTTAACAGTTGAAACTTTAGAAATAGGGACTCTAGCAGGACGTTTTTTATCAGGACTTTCAATAAAACTTTGTTTATCTTCGACTTCCTCTAAATAAAATAATTTTTAAAATCAAAATCTATGAAAGAAATAATATGTATATAGATATCAGCATAATGATCAAAACATGCACTTCATACCGCCCATATAGTGTTTTAGAAAGCACATAAATTACTAAATTGGTTACAAACTTTTCCTAACATATCAAGACAAATTTGATTGTTTTGCTTTAATATTTCATTTAAAATGATTTATATTCATTTATTAAAACAACTAAAATTCATTTTTATATTCTATACTTCTATACTTTACTCTGCATGCCTACACCAGACAAGACCGAGACTTTAATGAAATAAAAATGTCCCAGTCTCGGACAAGTTTAAGGCAATTTTTAACCAGTGAACGACCTCTAATGGACTGGAGACCAACTTCATTGAATTCTTCGTAAAATTTTATTTCAAAAAAGCCTTTCAAATCAGCATTGTAAATTTTGTAGTGATGGAGACGGAGCAGAGTCAGATTTTTATGGCTTTTCAGATACTGAAAATGAGGGAAAAAAAAATGTCGTTTTTTCATCAGATTAGCGTTTGCTTTGCTCCAACTTTTAAAAAAACTGAGTACTTTATATCAAAGAATGACACAAAGTCATAGAGTTTATGTCAGAGAATGATTAGTTTATCACACACCACACTAAAACTTATTTATTCAGCAATTTTGGAATTTCGTTTTTAATTTAATTTAATTTTAATTTAATTTAATTAAATAAAAAAATATAGATATATGCATATCTATATATATTTCTTTTTTTACCTTCTTATAGAAATGACAAAATTAATATCAAAATGATAATATTTAAGTACTTTATAAGAATTAAGAGAGAAAAAATACGAAATCGGTCTATAAAAAAATCTAACCTTTTGAACTAACAGCATCTTTATCTTCAACGACAGCTGTTTTCTCAAAACCAGATTTAGTTGTACGAAAGCTCTTTCTTTTCATACTCCTATTCTAGTAATTCTCATAAAAGAATTCAAATTAAGGGAGTTCTGCCCTTGCACAGAAATCTTTCTTTAAAAAAATCCCAAGCATGTGCAAATAAACATCAGGAATAATAATAATATTAATAATATTATTAATTTTTTGGAGGACAAAAGCATTTTTTGAGAGAGGAAAAACTAACGTTCTTTATTTTCTAAATTTTGCTTGATATCAAAATAGCAAATTCATGTTTCTTGAAGTAAATCAGTCTGATTAAAGTAATTGACTAAAATTGAGAAGAATCTTTCAAAATACTTGCCCAAAATTCCAAGATTAATATAGTTAAAAAAATGAAATACCTCAGAAAAGGCGTAACATACCACAAACTTTGTATAAAATTTAAAACAGCTTTTAACTCATACCTCAACTAAGAGGTGAAAAAGAAACGTTCTTGATCGAAAAAATCTATAAAACAGTGAAAATGTAATAATAATATTCTTTGATCATGGAAAAAAATTTAACCTGTCTTAGTTTTGGGCCCAAGAAAATTTTAAAATACAAGAAGTTCATTAGAAGTATTATTTTACAAAATTTCTACAGAATCAGTGTTATAATTTCCTGAAAAATATTGGCTATTCTGAGGAGTGGTTGACAGCAATAATAAAATTAACTAAAAAAGTTTATCTTTCAAAACAAATTTACACAAGTTCGTATCACATAATCATTATTTTTCAAAATATAACAACCTAATGGATAAATTATTTTTATTTTTATTTAAAACATTACATAAAGTAGATAATTTTCTGTAGACAAATATGTGATCAATTTTCAAAGAAATAAAATTTAGAAATTTATTCAAATAAAAATCTGAAAAATTAAACTCCAGGAAATTTTAATGAAATAAATTTATTTAATATATTTACATCTCCGCGGAATTAAAAAAAAAATTAATTTCCATTAATTTAGCTTTCTTAAATTTTATTGAATAAACTTTCATGGAATAACTTTTATATTCCTATATACATGTCCTTATATGGCAAAGCAACAAGCTAAATTGTAAAACAATAATTCTTGTTGACGAATAACAGTTAGCTCAAATATTTTATGTTTTAAATATTTTTTTATGTTCTGAAATATTTTTTTGGAATCACCAATCATGCGCATAAAGATAATATACACCAATCATGTGCATAAAGATAATATACACCAATCAAACAAGATATCCAACTATATGGATTAACACCTATCAGCACTTTTGCAGTCTTATAATTTAGTATAGAAATAAGGTCTTTTTTTATGTATGGAAATACAACAAAAAAAAAGGAAATTTGTTATTAAAATTCATTGCAAACTTGAGCAAAAATAAAAATTTGCTCTCTAGTGAAACATGAAATTAGAAATGAAGATATCAATAGTTGAACCATATTTGACATTCTTTAGAATAACAAAACCAAAATTTCTCTAGAAATTTTAGATCCGTTTTTTAAGATGTATTTTGAGGCAAAAAATAGTGCTAAAACTAAAAACTGTATTTTTAATACAAATTTTATTTTAGCAGTCTTAGTAACAAAAAAGTGCAAATGGTATCAAATAAAAATTTTTCAAAACTTTGCATGCATGCATGCATACATACATACATACATACATACATCATACATACAT
>JAUZNK010004889.1:0-10220 GCA_035046665.1 Euphysa ruthae | reverse complement strand
ATAACTGTAAAATGCTCAAAGCTCACTCATAGATAAATGTTTACCACAAAATGATAATGAAATTTTAAAGCAACAATTTATGCAAGAATTTTTTACTTACAGACAAAAAAAATTCTTGTATCAAAATCTATTTGATAATTGCATTAGCATTAAACAGTAAAATATAAAACCTCGCTAGACAAAAATTAAAAGTAAATTTTGATTGTGGTTTAAAAAAAGAAGCCATTTTGCACAACAATAAAAAAAAATAAAAAATCTGTACCGTGAGAGAAACAATCAGCCCCTTAGTCATGATAGTATATTAGGCACATTCTAGACCATTTCTTTTAACAATTACAAACATATAAAACAATAATTTATGCCTGATTAAAAAAAATTTTTTTTGGATCAAGATCAACTTGTTGAGGTATTCTGTAAATATTTAATTAATATTTAAAATTTTAAATATTTTTTCCATAGTATGGCAAAAAATTCTGAATAATCACATCATCTCAAGCTGTCACAGGGTTTTTTACTAATCACGTCATTTCAGTATTTAAAAATACTAAATTTTCATTATTCATAGCATCTTAAATAGTCAGACGTTCTAGACAATCAAAGGATTCCTAATGGCCATAGCGATCTTATAGGTTGTAGCAGTAAAAGATTGTATATGCATCTTCTTGACAGAAAACAGTCGACAAATATGACAAGAAACTTTAACAGCATTCTGCTAAAATTACTTAATTACTAAAATATTTACTCTAGATGTGGGGTGCCTATCAGATTAGATTTTATGACAAGAATTGCAAGAAAAATAAACCCTCAACCCATGCACTAAAATATTTTAGCCACAAATCTCAGTCAGAAACTTAAAAGTGAAGCAAAATGATAAAGGAATTACCTTTTATACATTCTACTTGGTAATTCTCATTAGACCATTTTTTGCCTGCGAGACAATACTTAGTTGCGGGTCCACGTAATCGGTAACCATGACGACAGTAGGCCACACAACGCTGTCCAAATTCATTAAAGCCAGTTTTTTCATTATGACATCGCCCTGGCACCAAACCTCCGTTTAATGGTCGAAGAAGTGTTGGACACTTTTCAGCTAAAATGATCAAAAATATACATTCTTTATAAAATTTAAACTTTGTAGTTATGGTTCAACATTTTTACAGCAAAAATATGCAAATGAGACCATTTCTAAACTCCTTAGGGAGCCATTCAATTAATTTTAAACTCCCTCCTCCCCTTGTATGCTTTTGAGGTACCTTCCTTCAAGCATACATCCTTTTCAACTCTTTTGTTAGAAGAATTGTTTAAACACCCCTTGCATTCTGTTAGATTTAGAAAAATCGCAAGAAAACTAACACTTCATGTGTGCAAATAAATAATTGTTAACACGTTTTATTGAAAAAAAAAAACGTATGTACGTAACTATCGAGAAAGTGTCGCTTACTACTAAAGAATTTAAAAAAAAAATTATAGGCATACTCAAGTTTTTTGAAGAGCCACCTCCCCACCCCCTGTATGCTTTTGTATGCTTTTGGAGTAACCCCACCCTGACCACTCAAAGTGCACGTACTTTTTGAATAGCCCCTAGCAAGTTTAATTCTCTAAATATATTGAGAGATATTTGTATTCTAAAACCTTCTCTGAAGTACCTATAATGGAAAAAGCTAACATTTATTAATGTTGAGACCCAAATAAATTTCATATAATCTTAACATAACTGTGACTATGCCCTTTAAACTGATATACTCTCTTGCTTTGAAGAAAAAGGAATGGGCTAAATCTCAAAATATCAACTTAAAAAATTTAATAAATAATACACTCAATAATTTCAGTAGAATTATTTTAACCACTTTATTTTACTCGGTTATATTAAAGTGACACAATTTATCCTGGTTTTGGATAACTTTTTCCTCTGAGTTAAATATTTGTCATATTTTACAAGTTTTTTAACTTCAGTTTTTAAAAAACTTACCATAACATGCTGGTGACGCAGCACTCCATGTTCCATCAGTTGTACATGTTATTGAAACTTTCGTAACGTTTGTTTTAATCTCATAACCAGTCATACATTCAAAGTTACATGAAATACCCACAGGAATGTTTTGAAACTTCTTAGAACATATTGAAGGTGTAATACTACCCCATTGAGGACTTTCCAGAACTCTGCAGTATATTTCTAAATGAAAAAGAGTATAAAGTATAAATGAGAAATTAAATATTAAATTTTTAATATATATTTATATAAAATTATAATAGGTAATTAGAAGTTACTTGGATAAATCATAACCGCACTTCTGAAAAGGAAGTAAATTTAGCAATAATTTTGATCTTTATTTCACAATACTTTTAGTGTAAAGAGCCTACAGGTTATTTTAAGATTTACTACGTTTCCCTGGATTAGCAATTAAAGAGTTTAATAAAAATAATTTCGTTACGCAATAAGTAACAGCATCTATATTTGTTACTTATTTGTCAAAGCTATATGTCATGTAAGTTACAGAAAACTGTTTCTTTGATAAATAAAAACCTGTCGTTTGAAATATGCTGAATATAAAAAGGCCTAGTATCAAACTCATTGATTCCTAATATGCAAGTAACTTAACTGAATAATAAACTAAGCGATCAGTTTAGTAACGAAAATATCATGCTTGTGCAGTTATTTTGCATGAGTTCTAAACAGCTCTACCATTTTTCAAGCGGGATTTGTTAAAAAACCCACAAAAAAGAGGAGGTAATTTATACTCCATGAATACAGTCAGCTGATTAAAAATAATCCTCTCCATGTCGTTTTTAATGTAAATTATACTGGACAGTTTTACAAATTTGTAGATAGTTATGATAACTGGATTAATTTCCTCCGATTAGTGTATACAAAAGGTTTATGTCTAGCACACTATCGATGAATCCAAAATCAAAATATCATCGCTTGCTAAAAAAAGCCTCAAAAAACTCCTAAAAATGTTGTTTTTTTTTTGACCAGAGATTTTTAAGTTGCTAAAAAAGGCTTTATTTCTTAATCAAAGCAACAAATAAATCTTTTTGTCTCTCAAAGAAATCTTTCAAGTCCATCACATATGTGAATATAAATAAATAAATATAAGTAAATAGTTAAACTATTTCAAAAGCTCATCTAATCATTTCTTTCTTAAATGCTTAATAAATATAAGAAATTTATGATTTTTTTGTCACCTTTATCTATCTTCTTTTTAAGAAGACTAATGCTTACTTAAAACAGACTTTTAATTTCTTTTAATAAAATGCTTATAAAGAGTTCTTATAACTCCTGTATATCCTTTGAATATGAACTTTTAAAGATTGTGTAAGCTAAAAGATAAAAATCACTTAAGCTCGTCTCCAGATTTATTGGGTGATGACAGATCTTTCTTTTTATTTGTGAGATAAAGATTGATGCATGGCCGTTACTATGGAAGCTACAAAGTTAACACTGGTAACAAAGGTTCCTTTTTGAAAGTAAGAGCTTTTTCAAAAGCTTTATCTGCTAGAAAAATGAAATTTCCTTGGAAATAATTTATTTTTTACACTAGATTTATTTCCTTTTGCCTTATTTATATATTTGAATAAAGCAGCGTGATTTGTGAGAGGAGATTGTTTTACAGATTGTATTCAAGATAATGTAGAGGTAACAGCAAAAATTCTAAATAATCACCTTCACAAGAAATACCGTCTTCCATCAACCTGAATCCTGGTTTACACGAGCAATAATAGCCACCATCGTAATCTTTACAAGTGTGATCACAGCCTCCATTATCCTTTAAACACTCATTTATGTCTAAACAATTGATAACAATGTCATTAAATATAGACACATAGGTATGTTAAAATTTTCCTGAAAAAGCACGCAAAATTTCTTAGAAAAAAATTAATATTTCAAAAATTAGGAGATGAAATTTTCAGATCAATTCTGACTCGTTTTTTGTCTGGGTTACAAAAGATTGAGTTATCATAGGTGGCTTCTGTTGTATTTTCATACAAAAAATACCAAAAAAATTATGAACAGATTCCAAAAACATTGTTTTTAGCCTTCATCATTATTTGGGAATGTATGGTCTCGTGAACAGTTTTTTGAAACAAGTAAAAACACCTAGAATTCTTGTTTACTTCTCACAGTAACTAAAAATATAGTAAAAAGATAAATCAAAACAGTCTAAGCTAAATCAGATTTGGTTTCATGTGCAAGATCATTTAAACAAATTTAAACTTTCTATGACAATCTAATTTCGCAAAAATTGATTTTATATGACAAAATTAACCCAGGCTCCGAAAAGCAATTCTTAACGGAAGGAAATATGGGTCAAATTCTTTTAAGGACAATTTACATACTTTGACATCCATACACGTCATTTGGTTTTCTTTCATATCCTTTTCTACATAAGCACAAAAATCCTCCAAGCTTATTATTGCACATTTGCTCACAACCACCGTTTTGAACACCACATTCGTTAATGTCTAAAATGTAAATATATAACCAAAAGAACTTAAAAAGTTTCTTTTTTCTTTTTCTGATCCCTACTGAAATTGAAAAAAAGATTTATAAATAAATGGGAAGTATAAAAATTATTTATAAAGAATTTTTATAAAGAAACTTTTACACTTTTATTTTGAGTACCAGAAACAAAAGACATTGATAAGAAGCCAGGTTAAAATTTAAAAGCTTCTTTAACTTTTGATAACAAAAATTTATAATCCAAATATATATAATCAGTTAAATAAGACGTGATAGCCAACGGAATGCCTTTGAAAAATTGTTTTTAAATAAATTTTAACCAAGTAAAGGATAATTTTAGACTTACCTGAAATTGTTTGCTCACTTGCAATGAACAATTCCAAGACATATTAATTAATGATAAGCACGTAAAGTTATACAATAATTTCGCAATAAAAAAATATTCCTAGGTCAGATAGCAATCTTTTTGTTATTTTTAGAAAAGTATGAGCTACCTTAAAAACAAAAAAATGCGATCAATAAATTTTTAGTCATAGCATATTTGTCAAATCCCCTATACCAGGACTCTGCTATTACTTAATACTTAGTAAAATATGAGATGAGCTTTACTGCCTTTAGGAGACTACCTTAAAAAACCTGAAAACTTTCTTAGTTTGAAAAACTCTACATATTCAATAAAGTTTTCATTTTTTGTATTTGCTACAGGAAAACTATATCTTTTGGTGATGCCTTAAAAAATAATGCTCGAATACTGTATTTTCGGACGATTTTTTACAACCAAAAAGTTTTGAATTAATGCTGAATTTATACTACTTAAGAAAAATAGTTTGTATTATAGCTTTAATTAACTCTTATTATGTTTACCATCATTATACTCATGGGCCCACAAGGTTGTTATATAAAACATACAAAACCCCCGCTGGAAAAAGATAAATAATAACCAAGAAAAAAAATATTAACCATAATTATATATTATAAAGTAAAAAATGAATGGATTGATTACATAGTAAACAAATAATACATGAGTGCACACATTAAAAATATCTATTTCCACATAACACACAATTCAAAACCTTGCACTTTGTCTGGAACTGACTTGATGACAACATAATGATCAATGCAGAGAGTGTAATCTATTTTTTTTTTTAGTGTTTCACTGTGTGTCAGTGGATATGATTTGATGGCGGCTCAACTTGCTCATCACATAACTTAACAGTGACACTTGCAGATGTTGTTAGTTCTAGAGTTAACTCAATAATGATTGTATGGACATTCCATATGGATGGTGGGAATGCAGAAAAACAGGTACTGTCAAAGCATTCTAGAAGAAACTTAAATCCATCTGGAATGTTTTCACGGAAAGGTCATCAGTGACATTATCTTCTGGTAGGAAAGTCAAGCTATTTCATATCCTACAGATAAGCTTAACACCTTCCTCTGAATGATAACGCTACACCCTGTGGCAGATCAATGCAGTGCAGTTGGAGCACCCCCATCTGATAAGTTTCTTAGCATACTTCTTGATATACTCATGCAAGTTTCATATCATTAGTCATGTCATTAGTAATTAGCTCCATAACAATAATAATAATAACTTAATAATGCTATTACTTATACCACTGTCACAAATCAATATTCTTGAGAATTACTTTTTAATTTTTCAAAAACATTTATCATTTGTATCACTTATTAGAACTTCATAGAAAAAAATGCACGGTTTTGTTCATGGTTCTAATTAAATGAGTGAGGTTTTTGTCTTAGTGTGATTTTGGTTGGTGGTTCATGTCTGATAGGTTTTTGTCAGTGTTGGGTTTGTCTTGATTTTGATTGTTAAACATAAGCAAGATTTCCATTACAGCAACGAAGGTTACTTTTGTAACTTAGTAAAAAATATCAGAATAATTTACTTTGAGGATCAGAAATCAGGTTTAGAATCTGAAATACATTTTCTATTAGGACCTCAGCTTCGGAAATGTTGAAATTGTAAAAACAAGACTGTTACTGTTTGAATTGAATGTCCGAAAAACGAAGCAATAATTATAGTCAATTAGCCTAAGGGTGTGAAATTCTCATCATCAGGGTGTTTAATATTTTTATCGATTATTGGAGGTTTTAAGGCATTTCCAGATTGAAAATTATAAGATGTATCCTTTTTAGTAGAAACATCATGCATAAAAAAGGATTAGGAGAATTTAAAGACTAATAGATCTCAAGCAATAAGATTTCAAGATCTCTACTATGGAGGTATCTAGATCCTGTAAGAGTCAAGGTCTTTTCAAATGGGATTGAATGGTTATTTAGGATGCCTCATAAGGCTTTCTTATGATTAAGATTAATTGCGTTTATTGCTGTTATATGTTTTGCTTCAAAACATCTAAACAAAGGGATTGTTAACTGAATATCGACAGTATAAAAGGAGTTCCCAGTTTACAATTTCAATCTGTCACATATTCTATTTAATACATTTGTACGTTGATACAATTGCAAAATTTGGGTTTACCAATAAACAAAAGTAAACCAATTATAAATATACCAAACAAAACAAGGCAAAGGGTGGATACTTGAGGAACACCTTGTAATATCAGAAGTCATTTATTTGGGCAGAACCTTGCTAAAAAAGCCTAATAATGGATGAAACACGTTTATAACTGGTAAATTTTGTAGGTTTTAATATTGCTAAGTTTTTAAAAGCTAGTAAAGCAGAATGAAAAATTGAAGGAAATGAGAAATAATCAGCTCTCCTTTCTTGGTAGCCTACTTCCATAAAATCAAATTTTTTAGGCTCCTTCTCTTTATCATTCTTCCAAAAAATTTTAGCACCTCTTTCCTCCCTTAAAAAATACACTTACCCATGCACTCAGACTCACTGTTATCTTTTTTGATGTAACCATTTTGACAGACACAATGGAAACTTCCAGCAGTGTTCCTACAGTATGAATGCTTATCTGCTCGACATCCACCGTTGTTTGACAGACATTCATTTATGTCTAAAAGCACAGTAAAAGTTGGTTGTCAGTATATTACACATTTAAACTTTTCCGAAAACTTCCTCCAATATATGAAATTAAACCCTGCATATAGGGATGAAAAATGGTGAGATCAGAATATAGCCTTGCGTGTGACATAAAAATTAATACCAATCATGTTGACAGTTTTTGAATAACAAGCAATAGATCTGAGAAACAAATTTACAAAAAATAGATCCTTGATCCATCAAATATATCTATCCAAAATATAATAAAAACACAATCACCTAAAAATAACATTATAAATTTATTCTGAAATAAAACAAAAAAAATAACCTTTTCAGAGGTCATAAAAAATAAAAAAATAAGCATTTTGAGTAAAACATGTTTAGTTTTGGGAAAGATTTTGGGTGTTTGTCTTGCCAGAAATGTACATAAAGTTATCCAAGCTAATAAAAAATGACATCATTGTATAAATATCAGCACAAAGTTTTTAAGAGAAATATTACAAACATATTTTTAAACACATTTGTTTATGTCACCCCAGAAAAGTTTTTTTTTAATGACAGACAAGGCTAAATTCCCAAAATTTAGATTCATGGGCATGTTTTAGCATGCCGTAGGTTGAAAATAGTCAAATTTTGTTTTATAAAAGCAGTAAAAATAGAATAAATTAACAAAAAAGATTTACCAAGACAAGTGGTTTGATCATAAGCAAGCTTATACCCTGGTTTACAACTACACTTGAGTCTGTTACTACCACATTCATTGGTACATATTTGATCACAGCCACCATTCTCTGAAAGACACACATCTGATAGGCCCGCTAAATACAGAAATAAAAATAAGATCAATTTATGATCAAATTCTTGTAGTTAGGTAATCATAATCAATTAAAAAAACTTGTCAAAACATTCTAAACAACTAAATATAATTTCTTTTTATTGGAATAAAATTTTCGAAAAAATAATTGCCAAAGATCAAACATTTTTCACATTACACAAACAACAAAATCACATTACACAACCAACAAAAAAGGTACTTTATTACATAGCTAAAAGCATTGACAGAGACTGGAAATATTTTCTTGACAAAAATTTAAAAATGTCAAAATTTCTTGAGAAAAAACAAAATGCTTGGTTATCAGACCAAAATTGCCCTGCTTTGGGGATTGTTAAGGTCTCAAAAAATTTTTTTTTAATTAGCCAACATGATCAGAAATTATACTCTCTAGCATTATATCTCATATTTCAGAAAAATGACATGATATAACCACCAAAAATAATATTCTCAAGAAAAATAAAAACATTTGTTAGGTGACCATATGCATGAAAAGCTACTGTTCATCGTCCTACAACTTCATCCGACTTCATGTAACAATAAAAAAGTAACATATTTTGAGAAAAATTTTAAAATATATATTTTTTGGCCCAAAATGACCATATTTGATAAAATATTTGGGAAAATTCCGACAAAAAAAATAAGAATTACTTTTTGAAAAAAAACGTCACTCGCTCTCCATTAAATAATTCTTCATAAATAACGTCATAAAAAATTTCAGAAAAAAAAATGAGCATTATTTTAATTTTGAATTAAAATAGTGGGCCAGCAGTGGGTGAATTTATAGTTCTCCTGAGGATTCACCAGGAAGTCAAATCAAAAGAAACTAAACACAGATTGATATAAACACTAAAAATGCTAATACCAATAATATTTTTAACAAAGTAAAAATAATATTTTAATTTTTTATTTTCATATTTATTTATAATAAGCTGGAAATGTAATATCTTAAAGTATTGGAACAAAGTTTTACAGCTGAAGCCTTTTATAACGCCACCCTACTTATGATAATATAGGAATCTGGTTTTTTAATTTTACCACACACACTAGAGGATTTGTCACCAAAAGCTAATGAACCTCCTTAAAGTTTGCTCGTGGGAGATACCTAACAGAATTTTGCATTTTCCTTGGTGAATGGAATGATTAAACTACTAACCTAGTCTGGATGCCACTACAACCTCACACACTGACAGCGTTCCCTTTCCATACATCTGTAATCCAACAAACTGACCCGCAATAGGGGGATTACACTGCAAACGTATCGCTTCAGCATCAGAAGCAAATCTAACAATATCATGGCATACTGGATTGCGATTTACTTGTAGATAAGATCCAACATGTACTTGGAAGTTTTTCAAAAGGTTCCCATGATCACCACGATTCACGACAGTTACATCTAAAGTTAATATTTAACACTAAACAAACCAAAATGGATTTAAAAATTTTATTTCTAGTATAAATTTATTTTGAAAATTTATAATAAGTTTTCCTTAATTATTGGAAAAAACGAAATTTATAAAATTTTGGAACTGATTTAAATATTTAAATTCAAGAACTAGCTTTTATAGATAAATCTCAAAAAAACCTATTAACCCTTTTGATACCGAATGAAACTTCAGCGTCCCTGCTAATAAAGTTGGATGCAGGAAGTCCCTATGGTCAAATATGCACTTGAAATACTGACAAGTCATCTCTGCCACTATTATATAAAAAAATTAAAATATAATATTGACCATTATGGATTTTTCTGTAATGAAAATTTTCATTTTGCAATGGACGCTTCAAGCAGGCATGGCAGATGGTATTTTTGCAATCTGGTCTAACTTTTTTGTGGTAAGATGAGCTCAGGAATTTTTCTCATGTTTGTTAAGGATACTGGCATTGCAGATGAGTTTAATTATGATAGTATATATATACATATATGCATTTATACACATATGCTCTTACACACA
>JAUZNK010004888.1:0-10220 GCA_035046665.1 Euphysa ruthae | reverse complement strand
TACTTACTTACTTACTTACTTACTTACTTACTTACTTACTTACTTACTTACTTACTTACTTACTTACTCACTTACTTCATCGCCATTATGCCACCTTGTTAATATAAATAATAAACAAAGCGTCTTTCCATTTCAATTAAAAACTGTCCGTTGCCGAGAACTAAACAACTTCACGAACTAATTGATTATCGAACTATCTCTCTTCTCCCTTTTTTTTCCAAAGTGTCCGAGAAACCGGTTATGAAAAAACTGTAATTTCATTGAAATCCTACAGATATATACAGAATATCAAGATAGTTTTCGTCGTGAACATTCCATTTAAAAAATTATGATGAAACTGTGGGTTAAAATTTTGAAATCAATAAGTAATAAAGAGAGTATCAAGGAAGTATGTTAGGCCAAATTTTATTTAATATCATGTCTATGACTTGATAATTGACACAGAAATTGGTTGCCTGCAACATGCAGATAACACCAGTTATATAGACATAATATGCCAAGAGACATTGAGCAATGTTCAGATTTGATCAGTAACCACATTCGCAAACTAACACAATGGTCTAAAGTGGTCTAACAACCTCATCTTCAATCAAACACAGACTAAAACTGTTCTTTTTGGCATCCAAACAAATTTATCTCAAACAAAATCTCGAAGAACCTTCAAAATATGTTCTCAAATCAATAATTGAGCGAATTAAGAATTTAAAGATAATTGTTATATACATTATCGAAAACATTAAATGGAACCAACGCGTAAACGATACTTTAAAATCAGTAATACTACTTTCACTAAAACGACATGAGCCCATTTTGACATTTATAACGGAAAAACGGTATGCCGAATCTTTAATTCTTTCCAAAATGTATTACGCCAACATATTAACAAGCAACATGCCAGATTAACTTGTTAAGAAGTTGCAAAAGTCAAAAAACACAGTATTTGGATTTTTGCTATGAAAAACAAATACAAAAACAAATAAGGATGTGATAAGTATGAAATGGTTACCGGTGATCAGGAGACAAGAGCACAATCAACTCATGATTTGTGACATCGTCAAATGTAGGATGGTTGAAAGACTGTTTTCTATATAAAAATTTAAATTTGGAATTAATTTTATTTGAAACATAGCGACCCATTTTCTCTCCACTCAGTGTTTGATCGAATGAAGAAATTACTTCACTTCATATTTTACATATTTGAAACGGCTGTGTGGCAACATGAATATGGATAGACATTGCCCCTTACTTGGATTGAAGTGCAATAAGATGAGAAGATGTTTGAATCCAATTCAATAATTGCAGAGAACAGATAACATATAATCCGCTGGTGTTCTACAATGAAAAATGAATGAATAGTTATGCCTCACACAATTTCAAAATTTTTTAAAGATATAAAAAGCACAAGGATGGTTTTTAAACTTGGACCTGCTTTTTTCCAAGTGCTTTTACAAATCAAGAGAACTTCTATTATAACTTATTCAACATATAACTCATAATAACTTTGAATACAAAACTTTAAAAACTTTTTATTGCACATTTTATTTCAAAGTTGTATAAAAATAATATAATAAAAGCTTTACTGGGTTGCTGATAAAAGTTATCGGAAAGTCAAAAGTACAAAAATGTTGTTTGTTGCTAGGCTGCTTTATTTAATATTTATTGAGAATGGAAAACTTTAAGATATTGTTTTCTATGTGGTACTCATTCTTTTATTAATTTTGATTCATAAACATAAACAAATGTAATAAAATTGACTTATCATGACATTTCACTTCTGTAGATTTATTTATTCTAACATTTCTCAATAATAAGTGACTTAAAAACGATAAAAAACGCAATTTTCTTCTCTTTCTTTGCTCTGATGTCTCACCATTTTAAAAAAGAGCGGCTTTGTTTCTTAAAATAAAGTTTGCTAACTTTTATGCGAAAAATACAGTGCTAGTGTGAAGCTACAATCATGGACATATTAAAAACTTTTACCAAATTTTAGCAGAAATTCAAATCTGACGCATGAGGTAAAAGTAATTTTCTAGTCAAAAATCGCTAAAATTATGGCAACCCCAAATTAGCACGGACTTGCCACTTTCATCCCTTAGCTCTAGAAGAGAAAAAAATTTTTAAATTTCTAAATCTATAAGCCTGTTAACCAAAAGGTAAACCTAAAGTGTACCAAGGGCATGGTATCCATATTTTTAACTGATTGTGATATTTTTTCAATTATTAAGGTGTCCTAATTGCATATAAGTGTCATAATATTTTGTCCATGATTGTAGGTTGCAATCATCTGGAAATTTGGTAGTCCTGATAGAAATATTTATTAATTTTGTGAGTGGTATTAAAGTAGAAACACATCCACCCCTAAAGAACACAGAGGATATTTCATCAAACCCTGGTGACTTATTTAATTCTAAATCATTAATTATGTTTTCAATTACATCCTCAGTGACCCTTGAGAATTCAAACTCTTTCGAAATGCTCATTTGGCCTGAAAAATTAAAGTTTGTTTGACTGTTATAATAATTTGATGTTCTTGGTAATTTGTGCGAGTGCTATGTTTTTAAAAATGTAATTGATATTTTTTTCAAAAAAATTAACATTTAGGTCTCCTAAAATAAATATATCCTTTCCCTCCTTGTAAATTTGGTGCAAAGATTGGATTTAAGGCTCAAAATAATTGTTTATATCAGGTGGCCTGTAAACTATACCCACTGTAAAAGTTTTGGTACAAAGGAGAAGAATATCAACACATGTCATTAGTGGGTGTAATATCATCAAAATTAAGATCGTCCTTGATATAACAATTAACACTACCACCAGATCTATTTCTGTCTTTCCTTAAAATTGGGTATCCACTAAGTTCAATTCCCATCTATGGATCCATTAAGCTTACTTTCAGTAATTCCAATAGTTGATGGTTATGAAATAATTAAGATCCTTTTTAAATATTAAGATTTTGGTAGTGTGCTATTTAAATTCAAATAGATGAAGTGTAACCTTTTTTGCCTAAATGGAAATATAGTTATATAATTGCTGAGGTACTTGAAAAAGGTTTTTTATATTATATTATATTTTATATTTATATCTTTTATATTATGTTGCATATGTCTAAGATTAGATTCAATACCACCAGATAATGTTAACATAAGAAGTTTCAGGAAAATTAGAAAATTAAAGAACAAATTATTTTGAAGGAATTGTTTGTAAAACTGTTTATAAATTATTTGAGAGAAGTTGCAGAGGTATTAGCTTGATTACTTAACAGACGATATTGACTATTTAACAGACCAAAACTAAAAATGAAATGCCCTATTTAAAAAAATATAAATACTAGGGTAAAAAAATAAATTACCTAAAAATGCAAGTTTAGCATCACTAACATCTTTAAAGTAAAATGACGAAATCACGATGAAATGATTTCTTAATTTTAAGTTTTTTATGTTTTGATTTATTATTGTTAATTTTTTGAACTTCGTATATAAAGCTATTTGGGTATCTTTGTAACAGTCACATCTAATCAGAGCGCTTCAAAAAATCAGAAAGTAAACAGGTTTAGTATGAACGTCCCTAAATACAAAATAAAAAGGAGATGGTTAAATCAGCTGTTACAATAATAAACTAAGGATAGCACTATCAATAGTGAATATTTCTTCAGTTGTTGAATTATAATAAAAGTGACTTGATCCATGTTTTTATGAGTTTAAAGTGGCATTTCTGAAAAAGGACAAATGGTGAAACATGGTGTAAAATTTAAAATGTTGGGACTGCTTCCGGTGTGATTAGAACCGGGAATTTTTCGTTTAAAAAGCTAAAACTCTACCATTGTATCACAGTCACTTTGATGTCTTGCAGTCAATTATATTGAAAATTACACAGTCTTACTATTTTTGAATTCATATGATGCATAGTAGACTGCCCCTAACTTTAGGCTGAGTAAGTATCATGAGACAAAAACTGCAGCCAAACTTCTCTTGATTTAATCCTCAGTTTATGAAATATATATAATTGATAAAATTGTTAGTTAGCTATATAAGCATACGTACCATTTTTGCCAAGCTTTTTACTCCTCCTTTGGTGTAAGAAAAATCATCAACAGAGCTTGTTTTTGAAGTTTTCGGAGTCAGATTGCAAAGATTTGGTAAATGAAATTCTCTACAGAGGTGATGACGTAATGTTTGGGATAAAAGTACTGAAGTTATTTTGCTATTATTTCAGGTGTGTCCAAGGTCTTTATCACAGTCTTCGTATTCATTGCGATGCAGTAGATTGGTTCAATAAAATTTCACTCTTTGAAGATATTTCTTTTTCTTTAACATAGCGAATAACTATGACTTATTTTGTTGCTGACCAGTGAGGGTTCTAAATATGATGCACCATACATAATGGTTATCACTAAACTAAAGGTCTTTTTCACATATTTCGATACAAAATTCAGGTGATATTTCGTGTAAATTCAACTACAGAATTACTTGAACTATCTTTGAAGCTCGAACACAACTGAACTGTCATCAGAAATATTTGTTGGGATATCTTCAAAATCCAGCAAATACAACTCTTGAAATTCCAGATAGGTCATCATCTGGTTGAAAATTTCTTGAAGATGCTGAACTTTTATGAGTATGAGTCTTTCGTACTGTTGGTGAATGAGAGGATAAACAGCTGTTTGGAATTTTGAACTGTTCTAGATGAATTAGCAGGTCTACTTTTATCATTATCTTATATTATTCGGCAGATGGTTGGTCACTGCTTTCTGCGCACAGCACTATTACTTTGTAACGGCAAAGTTTGTCCTGGAATTTACCTCGTCAGTTTGTTTTTCGCCATTTCCTCTTTCGGAAATTTATAAATATACTCTTTTTCATTCGTTATTTAATAACTAGCTTTGGGATTAGATGAACAACACTTTCTCCAAGTTCATTTTTGACAAGACAGCTCTTCATTTTCTTACGCGTAACTTCACCGTCACTATAAATTTTTCATATTTTTTTGTTAAAGGCTGCTTTACACTACAAAATTAAATAAATAGTGTACAAATTAAGTTTTGACCATGAACTTTCAGTGAAGATTGCAGCTTTCTCGTTGTCCAGACCTGAAATTTATATACAAAATGGGTACCCTTTTAGCTTACACCTCCACGCACACTTAAACTTAAAAAAATTTTTTGATAATGGCAGCATGTTTTATGTTTTGTACAATTTTCATATCCGCCGCAGAGAGTATTACTTAAACTAGCTCATCTAAACATTTCTACGCCCGTCATTAGTACAAATCATAAGAGTTTTTAATTTTCGGTGGATCTTAAAATATAAAACTGTGTTTTCTTTTTCATTGTAAAAATTGTATTTTACTCATTTTTGAATTTACTTAGAAAATTATTTTTTTAGAAAATGTGAAAAATAAAAAAACTTCAGCCGTTGAAATATATTTCTAAACAAGTATATGTCCCAATAAAAAAGTTTAAAAAATGTAATTTTAGTTTTTGAGATAAAAATTGAATACAAAGACGCTTTAAAATTTCATCTATTTTTATAAAAAATTTTTTTCTTAAAATTAATATATCTGTAAGAAGGTTGTAGGATATCATTAAAACGTTTAAAGATGTCTTAAAACAACGAGACCACTCTAAGACGAAATAAACCTGTATTAAAAACGTCTTGTGTTTGCTGGGAAAGGTCGGTTGAGAAGAAGAAAGAGCATAACAAAGCATAGGCGTTGAAGTGTAAGATAAAAAATATTAGTGAAAAAGACGAGCTACGCGAAAATTAATTAAAAGTTCATCAAAATTTTCACGAACACGAGCATCAAAATGCGATTTTAGAACGAATATTAAAAGCAATAAGAAATGTAACGAATCTCCGCTCTAAGACAAACGTTGTACTTCATCGTAATAAAAACGTAAATATCATTTGTGTAATAGAACACAAGCTTATCGTGTTTCTAAGACAATTATATACTTTATAAGTTCTCTTGGAGATAATGATTTTGTGAAAATACAAATAGGTTATGTAAAAAAGTTCAAGGCACGCTATTGCTATTAAAAAATCAAACGTCTGACGCATTCAAGTCGTTGAACGCAACGTTTTTTTCGATTCAACTTTCGTTTTGAACCAACACTTTCCATGTTTTCGACATCAAAGATTTTGCCATTTTTGATAGATATAACCGTAACAACACCATTATTTGAGGAAAAACCCCGATATTACCACGCTTCATCGCACGAAATAACGGTATCAACACCATTGTGACTGTAATTTCTAAGTTCAACAGCAGAATTTCACATAGTTTCCTGAGCTTCTGCTATATACTGCCTTTGATATAGTTCTAACGCATTTGTCAAAATTGTTTTAAGTCATTGGTGGGGATATATTCATCAGTAACGTAAACTTTTTGATACAGGGATGATAGACTCTGTCCCAAAGAACACAACGCGTAGCTAAACTAAATCGTTTTTTAATATAAAAATAGCTTCCAATTTTTTTAGATGTACTAAAACTTTTAATAAATTTGCATGTTGTACATTATATTTCCAAAATTACAGCAAGTCCTTGTCGTTTATTTAATACATTAGATAGAACAAGGGATTGTCTGTGACACATGCAGGAAACAAAGTATTTTGAAAATGTCAAAAACCTCAACAGTGTAAACAATCCTATAACCAAATATTGACGAATAAATTAGTTTTGGTGATTGCGATTTCTTCGAGTTTGAATTAAGATATTGACGTATTTATTACATCAACAGGATTTTCTGTGATACATCCACGGCATTTAAATTTACAGGAGTGATTAGAGAGTATTTACAATGGATAGTTTATTTACAACACTATATTCTTATTTACATCTTTCTTAACTGGAAAAAAAACTTGATCTCTTCCTAAAACATTTGGCTCTATACTTTACTCTATCATCTCGGTCAGAACCCTTGTTAAATCTACTTATTTTATAAATATTACACCATGAGGAGAAAAACATTAGTAATGGTGTAGACCAAAAAATATTTGCCTTGATGGTAGCTCTGGCAAATAACTTATAAATATTAGAAACAACCAACAAAACTGACAGGAAGTTGACAGAAAAACTCCGGATATTAAATTGTTTTGGTTTGATTGAGGTTTAAACTTGTTCCTAAGATGTTTTCCGGGGAAATTTTCAAACAGATGTATAGACAAAAACCTGAATATATTGAAAATAAAACAAGTTCTTGAAATTCTGTTTTCAGTTTCGAATTCCTCTATTAATTTCTACAAAATAAAAAGAAAACATTTATTTTCAAAATTTTTGAGGGGGTTTCACACTTAAAAATAAGACATGGGTTACGTCAAAAATAGGCACTTGTATTGATTTAATCTTGACGAATGCTAGGTCTCGTTTTCGGCATTCCCATTCCATAGAAACGAGTTTAAGTGTTTTTCATCATTTCATATTTACTATGTTCAAAAGCAAATATTTAAAGCTATCTCCTAGTTATATTTTATATCGGGATCGTAAACGGTTTGATTTTAATTTATTTATTACTGAAATTAACTATCATTTTTATTTTTCAAAATCAAATTTTTCCTATGATTATAGTGCTTATGATGCAAGTTTTAAATCTATTTTAAACAAACACGTTCCTCTCTAGAAAAAAGCTTACGTGGTAGCAACAAGACTTTTGTTTCCAAGCAGATTCATAAAGAGATTATGAAAGGGCTAGGCTAAAGAGTAAAGCCGATAATAGTTCAGGGCTGCATACTGTCAAAACTGCTTTTATTAGACAGCGAAGTCTTGTTGTTAGTCTTGTTCGTAAGGAGAATATATCTTTCTTTGGTAGTATTGAAATAAAAGAATGAAAAAGATCTTTATGGGATGCTTGCAAACAATTCATTTCTAGTAAACCTCTTTTTAACAATGAAAGAATTGTTCTTCTTGATAATAATGCTATCATTTCTTGTGAAAATGATATTGTGAATATATTTAATTCTTATCATGTTAACATAACTAGCACATTAAAAATTCGTACATGGGTATCAGATTAAATATTCTATAGTGATCCTATTTTACGATCTGCCAAACTTTTTGATACACATCCTAGTATTTGTGCAATCAACCCTTTAAATTTATCTCATGCAGCACACGATGAAGTTTATGGCGCCGTTGTTAATCCAAAGAAGGCTAGTAATGATACGCATCTATTACTTTTGAAAACCATGTCGTATACACATGAACCTTTGATTTGTGCTTGCATAATTACATCCAAAATAATTTCATTTTCCCAGATCAGTTGAAATGGGCTGATGTCGTTCCTGTCCATAAAAAAGGGGATACAACAGAAAAAGGAAATCATCCTCCCATCAGTATCTTGCCTACTGCTTCTAAAACATTTGACAAGATTCTCTTTCGGCAAATAACTTTTTGAGGATAATTTTTCTCCCCTTCTTTGTGGCTTTCGGAAAAGTTTCACTACACAACACTCTTTGTTTCACTTTCTTCAGAAGTGGCAAAAATGTCTTGATAGAAAGGTGTTAGTAGGTACAATTCCAACTCATTTGTCTAAAGCGTACGACTGCATCTCTCACAATCTTCTCCTGGCTAAACTTGCTGCATACGGGTTTTCTCACAGTAATCTAAGACTTATAAAAAAACTACTTCTTTTCTAGGAAAAAAAGAGTGAAACTGGTTAAAAATTGAACTAGGAGTTATTCAAGGCTCCGATATGTTCTTTTTTATACTTGAATCTAAGATTTATAACTTTGTTGATGGCAAAATCTTGTACGCATGTGATAGCATTTTTAATAATACTCGAAACCGGTTATATAATGATATTGGTAAACTACAAAACTTGTTCCATAATAATTTCATGGTCGTCACGCAACAAATTTCCAAAATATGTTTTAAAGACCCAGGCAACATTTTATTTAACATTTTTGGTGTTGAAATTTAGTAAAAAATAAAAAAAGAGTCATTGTCTTTTATTGGAAACAATAGAAAGTTTAACCATTGAAGTTTCCAGCTTTAGGGGTAAAAATATTGTTGTATCTAGTGTATATCGTCCCCCGGATCGTCGCATTCTGATTTTTATTAAATCTATTAAAATTTTTTTTAATGCGACAAGAGATAACAAAAATAATATTATAGCAGGAGATTTTAACATCGATGCTCTAAAAGTACCAAAACTTTCTTTGATGAATTATTTGCAATGAACATTTTGCCGACTATTCATAAACCTACTTGAATAACAAAAAGCTTTTACTCGACTATCGACTAAATTTTTTCTAACAGCCTGTTAAATGAAAACTTTCTTTCGAGTATTTTTATAACAGATGTATCTGAACATTTTCCAAAATTTTTAGTAATTCGTATTATTTTTAATAAAGCTAAAATTCCGGTTAAAATATTTTTTCAAAAGAATTATAAATAAAAAAAACTTGTACTCTTTCAAAAAGTCCCTTAACGAAGCTATATGGCATGATGTCTTTAACTCGAATAATACTAACTTAGCATTTTCATCTTTCTCCGAGAAAATTCATAGCATGTTTAATGATACATGCCCTCTATCTGAAGTAACATTAAAATCCAAAGAAATACTAAACCCTTGGATAACGAATGGTATAAAAAAATCCTCAAAGAGGAAGTAAAAACTTTATAATAAGTAATTGATTACCGGTTCAACCATTGATAAAAATAACTATAAAAAGTACAGTCTGGACGTAATAATAAAATACAATGGAACTACCCTCTATGATAAACAGAAAATATGCAGTGAATTTAATAATTAATTTGTTAATGTTGGTCCCAACTTAGCTATAAACATTCCTCCTGTAAATAAAAATTTTAAAAAATTTTTGAATGACTGAATCAATTCGGTTCTTCTTGACAAGAGCTAATTCATCATGAGCTTAATGAAGCAGTTTCTGCTCTTAAAATTAATAAAGCTGCTGGTTATGACGATTTAAATAGTAATGTTATCTTGAATATTTTAAGCAGCATCACAAAACCTTTATACTTCATCATAAATTTATCGCTAAAAGAAGGAACTTACCCTGATATTTCGAAATTCTCTAAAATATTTAAGAAAGTGTAGCTCAGCACTTCTCTCTAATTACAGGCCTATTTCTTTAATTCCAGTTATTGCAAAGATCTTTGAACGAGGTATGTATAATAGACTTAGTTCCTAATTTATTTCTAATAAACTCCTTTATAAGAAACAATTTGGCTTTCAAAAACACTGCTCTACTGAACACGCTA
>JAUZNK010004887.1:0-10220 GCA_035046665.1 Euphysa ruthae | reverse complement strand
TCCTATCAAAAATGTTTATCAAAGTATATTGGTCTAGTGAGTGAAAGTATAAAAGATGTATGTATAGAATTAAACACTCCTTCCTGCATATCACCCCTTTGCGCCCTTATCCCTACGTACAATAAAAATAAAAAAAAAAGAGATAAAATAGTAGCAATATACAAGCGGATCTTTGCCACGGCTTCATGTCCCCTTACGACATACTTGGAATTGTGTACTAGTGTCTTAAAATAAAACTTAAAAACGTATTATCAACAAGAGGAGCATTATAATGCCTCCTTACCCTCACGACGTTCTTGATGTTGAGTATTGGTGTCTTAAATAAATGCCGTTAGCAATCAAAAAAACCTGGCTCTGCTAGGGCTCTAAAACCATTTTCAAAATTTAATGAAACTGCTCGCAATTGCTTTAAAAAACTTTTTAAATAACATGAACGTCTTTCATAACTTTATTACGCGCCACTACGCCATATAGTTGACATATAGTGATAGTGCTAAAATGGCGACCTAGATTTTTAGAGATTTATCGAGATTGGAATAATTTTCCCTGATTATCTTATCAATCAGTGGTTGTTTTTTTTTCTTTTTTTGGTTTGCTGCTGCACTTTTTTCGCATGTTGTCGGCTGCCACAACTCCTTGTCAACGAAATAAAATTGGCTAGTTAAAAGAGCTCAAGGAGTTGAAAAAAAGATATGGAAGGGTAAGTGCGAGCTTATCATTAGAGTGAGTCGTTTTCACAAAGTTCATGATGAGTTTAGAAATTATTTTAATGCCGATGTTGGAGGAGACAAAGTGGAGAATGTTTTTTGGCTCGTGAAGCACACTCGATTCAATAACAACATTCGATCGGTTGTCATTCACTCTGGCACAAATAATTTGAGCGACAATTCACCTTTGTGATGATCAGTTTGGAATTAAATTTTTTTTAAAAAAAGCGACCCATTGCCTCTCCACTTAGGGTTTTATCTAATAAGCATCATGGGTATTTTACTGAGGTATGTTGTTTAATGGATGTGCTTTTATAAGTTATATTCAAGCGATCTCTTTTCAATTTAGACGAAAAGAGGATACACTTGGTTTTTTTTTTTCTCAAGTCCAAGTTTAGTTCGTTATCGACAAACCACTCACAAAGGTTGGAAAAATTTCCACTCTTGGGAATCGTTTTTTATTTCAATTGTTTTCATTGGTGCTGTATCATCAATAGTTTGTTTAAACTTTGTGAAAAGTTTAAAAAGGCCAAGTTAACATTAAAATTTTCATAACTTGGAAGATTTGCTTGACTATATTATTTTGCACAGGTCCAAGATTAGACTCACCAGATAATGTTAACATAAGGAGTTTCAGGAAAATTAGAGAATGAAGTTTAATGCACCAATTGTTTTGAATGATTTTTTTGTAGAAATGTGTATATATTTTGTGAGTGAGAGAAGTTACAGAGGCATCAACTAATTTTATATTTTTTATATCCATGTTTTGATTTATTTTTATTTTTTTTTTTAGTTTCGTAAATAATGGTAAATAAAGGTACGTAGATATGTTTGTAACAGACACATCTGATCAGAGCACTAGTATCTAGTATCAATGTCCGTAAAAACACAATAAAAGGGAGATGGTAAAATCAACTGTTTACAATAATAAACTAAGGATAACCACTATCAAAAAAAGTTTCTAAAATTTTAACCTAAGTTTAAACAACTATTTCAAAGAAACAATGAAGATGTAATTAATAAAACAAGGTTCTGTGTTTCCAAATGGTGTTTTTTTTTTCAGTATTTAAATTATAACAAAGGTGACTTGGTTTATGTCTTGATGAGTTTAAAATGAAATTATTTTAATTGAAATACGTAGATTTTGTGCATTTCTCATTGTCGAAGTTAACACATTCTTGTTGATTAGATTGAGAAAATTTTATCATTGCAAATAAGTTTATGAGTGCAAACAGAAATAAATTTTTAAGGGTAAAACACTTTGGATTAGTTAGATATAAATAAAAAAATGATCTAAATAGTATGAATATAAATTTCAATGAATATTCTACTAAAAACAAGAATATATGAATAAAAAGTTTAACAAAAACTTTTAATAACATGAATATAATAGTGAGAGTTCAGTAAATTATATTAAAATTTGAATATTGGTGTAAAATAATTTGTAGAAAAAATGAAAAATCTCAAAAGGATCTCAGCCAATGATACTTGTGAAAGTCCTACCAACGCACAAAACATGCGTTCAACTGGCTCCATTCCACTTCCCACCAATGCAAGAATGCCCACTCCACTCCATTTATGGAAATTTTTAGTGATAGCAATAGCCAAACTCACAGTGGAGGAAATTGACAAAGAACCCATCTTAGCCACAGGCATAGGCTTCCAGATGGCGTTGACCAAACCCTTCTCACAGCCACCTACAGGTACAAATAAGTCACCCCATCACGAAAAGTGCTGGCTTTCCGGTTGGGCTAGCTTACAACATTACGTATCCTGCTAAACTTATTCGCATGAGAATTACATGACTTGGAAAAAGTGGGTTTCGCTATATGAGAAACATGAGAGTCATGAACAGGTGTAGAAGAGTGTCTAGCAGGAAGTTCAAAACTACAATAGGATATTGTGTCTTTGTCAACAACCTGCTTTCTTCTCCCCAACACACCAAGATGGTTTTTTTTAAAGAAAAAAAACCTTTCTTAAGGTGGTCGTAAACCTTTATTTTCATGAAAAATGAAATTTTGATCAATTTTTTATTTTTAGGCTGTCTAGAATCAAAATTTAACGTAGATTCCGAATATGCAAACCATTTCTCATAATTCCTTTTTATTTTCTGGTAAATGACAATTTTTTAACATGCTTTGGAAAATAATAAGCAAAAAAAATTAGAACTGCCTTTCACAAAGCCATGATAATTGATCCTCAAACTCCTACAAAATAGTGCTACTATGACATCTAACATGCCTTTCATGCATGCCATCATTGAAGGCAATGACAGCAGAGAATGCTGCCATTTACAATATAAATTTAAGTAGTTAGCAAAACCTATTTTTTTGATCCACCTAAAGCCGTGCTTTTTACCAACGTGTAAGCAAGCTTTTAAAAACGTTTTGCAAATATGTCGTTGCGAAATGGTCCGTAAAAATATCGGACTGTTGACAGTTTTATAACAGCAATGTTTGGCAGAATTTTAGTGCTGTTTTTAACTTTTTTTTTATTTATTTTAGAAATAACAATATAAATGAAGGGCTGTTCGTTGAAGAGAAGGCTGGCTGGAGGTAAGAAAGATTGTAAAAGAAGGTTTTCTAGGTATAAAAGACCTGAAAAACAGCTTCAACCAGCTGAAATCACAGACAACGAAATGTCAGAGGAGGCGACGCTCATACCGATAATTCAATTGATGAGGAGATACCTTCCAGTTGAAAAAAGAAACTTCATCCAGCCATTGTGCCTGAGATAATCAGCAAGGAAATTAATAGTTGGAGTTATCTTCTTATAAATAGTGATGTACTTTATGGAATTGTTTGACCACAAATTCGCTGCCCAGAATGTAATCGTTCGACTGTGAAAATTTTAAATGATGAAATCAAAAAAATGGGTTTTGCTAACTACTTAAATGTATATTGTAAATGGCAGCATGCTCTGCTGTCATATTGCCTTCAATGATAGCATGAAAGGCATGTTAGATGTTATAGTAGCATGAGGGATGGATCCTGGACAGTATTTTCAACAGTTCTGTATGAAAACTGATTGCGAACGCATAAATTTAGCCCAAAAAAAAACCCAGGAAGCTAACAAACTGACAAGAAAGAGAGTTAGGAACAAAAGAAAAGGGTATGAAGATAAAAATAAAACAGTAGAAGGAGACCTTTTTATGGTCCTGGCTTATTTTAGAAGCATTTTTTAATTATATATTACTGTTGTTTTTTTTAAATATGTTGTCTGACTTTAAACGCCTTTTTTTGAAAATTGACATTTTCAGAAAGGCTGTGGAAAATAACGCGAAAACTATTTATCTGATTGCCTTGAAATTTTTATATGTTGTTTAAACTATTAAAATTTTTGAAATTGGAAAATTACATCCCATGATTTCGGTCAGGATTAGGGCGAAAAATCGGTCCAAAAAGGGCAAAAAATTGAAAAAGCCATAAAATTTGAAAAAATAAATATTATGGAGACATTTTAATAGGGCCCTCTATCACTATGTATCAAATCTGTATTCAAAAAATTAGGTTTGTCGGATAAATATTTTTTGAGTTATTTTCCGCAGCGTAAATTACCCGATTTACCCCTTTTTGACC
Source organism: Euphysa ruthae (assembly GCA_035046665.1). Classification (NCBI taxonomy): domain Eukaryota; kingdom Metazoa; phylum Cnidaria; class Hydrozoa; order Anthoathecata; family Corymorphidae; genus Euphysa; species Euphysa ruthae. Next base: position 5,935 of record JAUZNK010004887.1, on the reverse strand, counting down.
CGAAATGGGCCCGTAAAATAATTTTTGAAAAAATATTTTTTTTTCTTCTTCATATCTTATGCATTTCAATTTCAAAAAACCATAAATGACCTATAAGAACCTAAAAACAAGAATAAGTTTTAAAGGTACACGACCACCTTAATGACCTCATTACGTCAGATTCATAACAAAGAAAAATCCTGATTCTTAGTAAGAATTTAAATTCTTCTTTTAAACATTAAGCTGCTAAGCAACAAGCCAGTTTTGGTATATATTCTTATAGTTCTTAAAATAAGTAATATTTTACTAAACTAACAGAATTTAATTTAAAATAAGCAAATTATTTTCAACAAGAAATATTGTGTTCGCATGTCAGGCGATTTATTCTCAGCAAGTGCTAAATTGCTTAAAAAAAGCAATTTATCAACGGGGAAAATTGCATAATAACAAGAGAAAATTGAAACTGACAATGGTGACTGCATTTTGGATGTTTCTGCGAAAAGCACTGAAAAAATTGGTAAATATAGTGTTGCCTGAGTAAAACTATGACATTGGACAGTGAAGAATTAAAGTTATAAAAAAATTAAATAATATTTAGGTGAGAAAATATGGGCAACTGGTGAATATATTTTTTGTAAATCACTCTTGAGTAGATAAATGCCTGGAAAGCTGAAATACTGAGAGCAGTTATTTACGTCGTCACTTCCCTAAACTAAACATTGACTTATTACAACAAGGCTTTTTTCTAAAAAATGTGTTATAGATGATAATCATTGTGATGATATTTTTTGTTTTATGACAATTCAGATTTTCCTTTTGTGATCCCAATTATTATATTGTTATGAGGGGAGATTCAAAAAGTATATAAAATATGTTATACGGACAAGTCTCTGTTTTTCAGGAGAAAATGAAGAAGACAAAAGATATGATGAGGGTGTGCTGGCACGTCATTACGATATGATTGTAAAAGAAACTCAAAAATCAAATCCAAATAAAAAATTCATTAACCTTTACCTAAATTTGGAATTTCCTCACAAGCGGAAACTTATTCGAAGCAAACGTAAGGAATGCTGTGCCCATGAGTTTTTGGAAATCGTTGTTTCAATAACCATTTGTAATATATTTTATAATTATTATTCCGTTGCTGGCATTCTTTGCAATTTTATCATGTGGACAATTATAAAAAGTGTATAATAGAATATATAATAACGCTCTTACTCTGGGATGACCTATGCTACAGATATTTTGATTGTAACCTGTTTTATGGGGTTAAAAACTCCCAAATTGTGCCTAATTATATTCAAATTAATTTTTTCGGGGTGGCGAATATTGGTTTTCTTAATTTAATTTTCCCTCAAAGTTTTTTGGAAAAATAATGTAATTTTATACAAAAAGAATCAACTTATTTATACTAAAATATAGATCCTATTGTGCTTTCTTTTCTAAAATTTTGTCGATTTACAGAAATTTATACAGTTAATTAAAATTTACATTATTGGAGGAAATTCGAATGATACTTTACATAACAGAAGGATTTATGCCATTCTATTAAAAAACTGTTAATACTTGCATTTGTATTGGGAATTTCACGTTATGCAGCGTAACTAAGTGTAAATAATTACTTTCACATCTTGTTAGAGTTTCTGGAGGATATAAGGGTTGTACTGCATAGTTTCAATAGACATCCAGAAACGATATCCGCTTGAAATAACTTTGTCCAAAACTCGAAGGGTATTAATAATTCTATCCAACAGTTTTGGGTTTCTGCTAGGCTAGCAAGGGTATTCGGAAAGTGTTACATCACTTTGGATTAGTAGGAAAGGTGACAGCTAATAAATAAATTTTCACGAAGACCGCGTGGCAGAAATGAAGAGGAAATCAAGTGAAAATGGAAAAACAAAGCAAAAGCTAAAAATTAAAATTGGATATTTGGATAAACCAAAATGAGACAGAAAAAACTGACACTTTTGTTTCTGGATGTTTCTAATTTTATATAAACATGATTTGTGGTTGGAAATAACGTTGAAACTTGTTTTCCTCAGTTTACATTTTTGAACGTTTTTCAAAACTTTGAAAAACATATCTCTCAATAAGATTATAAGTTTGTAATTAAAATATAATTTATCTCGTTTATTAAAAACTGGTATGGACAAAGTTATTTTTCATGTTTTTACATGCCTTTGTGGAATTTAACTGAATTTGGCTATTTATTTACTCGGATATATTCGTTCCCTATAAAGTTATTCCCTAACTCAAGAATATATTTATGCCACTGGAGTCCTATCTTCTTATGGTGCATAATAAAATCGAATTGTTTAACGGGAAATTTCTTGCGTTCTTTACATGTAATTTCATCTTGTGACAATTGCATAGCTCTACTAACGTTTTTTATCAATAATATGTTTTGGACATCATCTCAATTGTTCTCTGAAGACATGAGGTTGTAACGCATTTCTTAGTGACGAATGCTGCTGGACTTCGCATCTAAAGGGCGATGAGAAACTGAATGTTTCTCTTAAAGTAGGAAGAAAAAGGTTCTGCTAATGGTGAATGAATGATATATATCGATTGTTTATTAGCTTTAGAAATATTCTCCTTTAGATAGCGACCAAATTTTAGTTTTCCAACAAAAACTAGATGTCTTTGATAAAGAAAAATTGAAACAGAAGGGTCATTAAAATAGAGAGGGGTTTGGAAAACTGTGATTCTTTTTCTTGGAATAAACATCTTGTGCGGCCAGTTTATTAGGAAAAGGATTAAAAAATTTCCACCGTATGTATACCAGTTTTTAGTAACAGCAAGGTCATTGATACGTATACCAGTTTTTAATAGCAGCTAGATCGTTGATATTTATGCCAGTTTTTAGTAACAGCGAGATCGTTGATATGTAAGCCAGTTTTTAATAGCAGCGAGGTCCTTGTTAAAATCCATAGAAGTTCACGAAAGCGAAAACTGATGTATCATCAGCAAAAAGTTTAGTGGATGATAATAAAACATTGAAGTAGATGAGAAGAAACAGAGGCATTAAAACAGATCCCTGTGGAATTCCAGTAAGGTATTTTTCCACGAAGAATTTAAGCCATTTAACACCACTCTTTCTTTCCAATTTTTTAACTAATTGTCCAAAATGTTATAAACTTCTTCAATGACACCACAATATTTTAATTGAAAAAGGAGACCTTGGTGCCAAATCCTATCAAACGCTTTTGACATATCTAGAAATACACCGTTATTTTGAAGAGAAAGACTTGGTTAATCTCATGCACAATGGCAACAAGTTTTACGCAGGAATTGCCAGGTCTAGTGCCTGATTGTTTATCTATAAGTATCTTATTATCAATAAAGCAGTGATAGGGTGGTGGCTGTGGTGTGAAAATGTGCATAAAACAAAGTTTGGTAGGAACCATCGAGTATCTAAACCTTCCTCTTAAGTTCACATACACCAGATCTTGAGGTTCCTTACGATATCAAAAGAGGAAAACTAATTTGTGACGTCATAAGTAGTAAAAAAAAAATGGTCTGAGTTTTTTTTTTTCAAGTTTATTTTAAATTTTACAAATTGGTGTTAAAAAAGTTACTACTAGGTCAATAACGAATAACGAAAAGTTTAGAAGGTTTGATAATTTTTTGAATTTAACAAAGAACTTCTTTGTTTTAATGTTTAAGCTTTGAAACATGGTTGGTTCTTTGGAAGAAAAAAACAGAAACTTCTCCTTACCATGAAAGAGTAGAATATGTAAGATGTAGACAAGAAAACATATAACAACAAACTTAAAATTTAAACGTCCGAGACGTATCACAATTCACTAACCTCAGAACTAAAATATTCACTGATGGCGTCCTCCGTCATATTTTGACATGATTAACAATCGCACCGACACATATCCGTGCAGTTTATTTTTGACTTGCAGCAGGAAAAATTAACTCCATTGAGCACGATTCCTAGTGCTGGTGAGTTCTTCGACTCTATGCAAAGTTTTCCGTCTGCTTCAAATCACCAATTTCCGATTGAGCTGATAGCTTGTATTATGTTAGTAATATTTGATCTCTTTATGCAGGTTTTGTAATTTACTCGCAAAATATGCTGGTAAAGTGAGTCTTAATTGGGAGGTAAAGATTCTTCTTCAAATTTCCCTGACTTAAACAATGTAAACGGAGCATTGTTTACAAACGCATCATTAGTGACTCAGTGCAAACAGCAAAAATATTTTTGGAGAATAGAAATATGATCCTCACTCGGTGATGATATCTCTTAAGAGTGCGAATGCATTTTTCATTGTTGTTATCGTTGTTTTTTTAGCTGTCTTTAAACTTGTGGATTTCCCCTTAAAATAGAACACAACACATTGGTCGAATCACTGCTTGATAGTAACGAAAAAACAAAGTATATTAAATTTTAATAAATTATTCAAACTCTTTTCCTCCTCCAGATATCGGTGCTTATTTGACATTAATAACGGAATGTTAAATTAATAACTGGTGTAACCATTTATTAATGCTATGAGACTGTTGAACAACCAATCAAAAGTTTCCAAATGTTTAAGAGTATTTAATTTGCGTATAACCGCTTATAAGGGGAATCTTGGAGAGAATTGTAACGTAAATTAAACGTACCTAATGTAAAACTTAATGATAAATATTTTCGCACAGTATTAAAATGAAAAGTACCTGTAATATTATGAAATGCAAGAATGACACAACTACGACTTGTTCCAATTTAATGTTCCAACTTCTTCACACTTATAATTCTTCTTTGTTTTCCACAACTGGTGCCAAAATTAACATTAGTTGGCAAACACAATAACAAGGTGATAAGAAGCACATCTGAATCTGCACTACGAAAAATAACTTCACACTCATATGCTGCGTAATTAGCATGAAGGAGCAGCCTGGTATCTGCTTCTTCTTGATCACAATTCAACTCGAACTTCGAACACTAATAGGCTAGAAGTATTTTATATATTAGCAATGTTTTCTGGATACTGATCTCATACAAAATCCACTCTAGAAGATCGATGGAAGCCTGCATGGTTGAGAATTACTTCCAAAACGTGATTTGATAGTTCAAAGAAAATTTTAGGTATACTTTTCAGCATTTTTATTACAGCCATTGTATCGGCAAGTAATGGAACCGGATGATGTACCTTAAATACAAGCATTCAAAAACACTTAGATCCCAATCTATGTAAAAGTTTTGCTTTACATCATTTGACTAGAGATCCATCGATGGTGGCTAAGGGAATTGGATACGGACGAAGAGAGTAGTTTAAAATCTCTTTAACTTCCCTTTTATTAGCATATTAAAACTAGCCGTGCAAATAAATTTCTATCGCTTTTAAGAGATACAATCTTTCCATCGGAACATTCGCTTTTGGGTATTTTTGGCAATGTAAATCCTTTCGAATTAGATTTTTTTTTGTATAGTCGCAAATATGTCAGGCTTTTATATATAATTTTAAGTATAACTAAATTTTATGTTTGTATAATTTATATAGTTTGAAGCAGATAAAAGATCTGTTTTATCAATTTGATCAGCTACAATTCTACTTGTTATATTAAAAAATCCTAGTTCGCACCAAGATTGATAGGGTGTATCGCTTCAATAGTTTTTACAAAATCTTGCACATCTTTGTTGTCACGTATTTTTCTTGTTTCGTCCAAATCTTTGCAGGATCTAAAATCTAAAACATACAATTACATCGTGTTTGTAAGAAACATCGCCAGATTTAAAAAACCTTGAAACTGTATTGTTTTGTCAGAAAGGCCTTCTCAAAACACTTGGAAGGTGATGACTTTCTTTCCTGTATTGATTAAGTTGAAAATAATTTTAAAACTCTATTAATCTAACTCCTCTAATAACTGAGCACTTTTAAAGTTTTTAACTATTTACCTACCATAACATTACAGCCTAGTTTCGTTTAATGTACAAATTTAACCTTTATTCTGAGTTATTCCA
>JAUZNK010004886.1:0-10221 GCA_035046665.1 Euphysa ruthae | reverse complement strand
TTAATAAAGAATTACATGAAGAAATATAAGCTGATTAATAAAGAATTACATAAAGAAATATAAGCTGCTTAATAAAGAATTACATAAAAAATATAAGCTGCTTAATAAAGAATTACATAAAGAAATATATGCTGTTTAATAAAGAATTACATAAAGAAATATAAGCTGCTTATATTTCTTTAATATAAGCAGATATTAAACCGTAATTAATTAATTACCGTAATTAATTAATCATTAATTACGGTCGAAGTACTTCCGTAACATTACGTAAGTCTAAATAATTATATAGCTAATTTCGCGATAAGTAATACACTAAGAGTTCGAGCGAAATTACATAACAGATTTAAGAAAAGAAGTAGTTTATAAGTTGGTCAAATACAAGTAACTTATCAATCACGAGTCAATATTTTACCAAGAGGTAGGATTTAAGGCTAGCCTAACTTGATACGCGCGCAGATATTATTAACTTTTTTTTATATTCTAATTTGGATTCACTGTCTATGTTAAGTTTCCAACAACATAGAATACGTAGACTTTGAACACAATAGTTTATAGAGAAATTACACCAGGACCGGGTCATTGGATTCATAGGGTCTCACGAGTGCCCTTACACGAACCATTCCTACATTATAATACCAGGCGTTGTGTGTTCTGTCACTATACGGCCGTTGCTGGCTCAACACACACACCCTGTCAATATATCAGGGGAGTAGGACCCCACAGATAAAATCCACTGTTACAATATCCATTTTCATTGTGTCACTTTTTTTCGCCCAAGTGTATACTTTATATCTATAAGGTTACCATTGACCAAATTCAGAAACATGTACTCAACCTTGTTGGTCCTAATCTTGGTTTAAATTTTCAATCACTTTCCCATTGCAGAAATGTAGTCTCATTGTCGCTGTTTTATAAGTATTTCCATGGACTCTGCTTTGTTGATTTGAAAGAATTACCACCTTTACTTAAGATTTTTTCAAGGATGACAATGCTTTGATCTGCTACTCATCCTTAAGTGGACACATCCCTAAATTTCACAAAAATTTTTATTCATCAAGCTTTTCCCATGTCAGTATGTCTCTTATGGAACTCTCTGCCTTCTGATTGCTTTCTATCAGACTATGATCTCCATTTTTTTAAGTCTAATGTCAACCAATACCGTGCTCAATTTGAGTAAGACCTGCTCTATCTTTATCTCTTGTTTAGGTTTCTGCCTAGTAGTGGCTAACTTTGCAAGAAAAAACAATTTGTTTCATATAGCAAATTTTGAGGAATTTTAAAACCTCGATTTAAGCATATTCAATAAAAGAATTTTTTTTAAATTTAGTTTAAGATCAGATTAATAATGGCAACCAATAGACATCTTTTGGATGTGTTGTGAAAATAATACAATTTTTAATTAAAAAAATTAGACAATTTTATAATATTAATTCTAGTTTTATAACAGCAAGAAGAAGATTCAAACAAAAACTGAAGATACATTTAAAGATACACTAAAACATCCATGTATTCATTTTGTGTAATTATTCATTCATAAAATCTTAATTATGAGCTTAGTATGCAGAAGGAATGGCATGCATGATCGAAAGCGTGCTAAAATCTTCTTCTGACAAAGAAATTATTATAATTTGTGACCATTAATTTAATTTAATTTTAAAATATCTAAGGAAGGAGAAATTTTAATAGAATTTGGAAACATGTTCCAAATACCTTTAAACTGTACATCTGTTGTACTATCAAGTTTATCTGTTGTACTATCAAATTTAATTTCTTATGTTTAAAAAATTACTTTTATCAAACAAACTCCAAACCTGCAGAAAATGCAAAAATTACCAACCTCAATGAAAGTCATTAGGAACTGCTGATAGCAAATAATCTCAAAACGCAATTTGATTTGCTAATAGAAAATAATATAAAAACCTATTAGGAATTCCTGATAGAAACTACCAGAATTTCCATAGCCTGTTTTATGCAAAAGTATGAATCATAAATTATTGTTTGAGTATGTTCTAGATCTAACTGTTTCATCCTCGTTTGATGGCTGTTTTAGCTACCACTGCTTAGTTTTTACCAAGATGCCATAAGTTTGGTTTTTGCGTGTTTGAGTTTTTCATGTGCAACAACATAATTTTATTTTTTATGCAATTTTTAAAGCCTGGAATAATTTTATTTTTTGTTTTTTGCTTTTAAAATAACAAAATAAATATTATGTTGTTTTTTTCTATTTTTGTCTGTGGTTTAGAATGACAAAAAACTGAAATAAGTGAAAAAAGTTACCTTTTGTTACAGTTTTTATAAACTAAATTTTTGAGTATTAATAAATATCAAAGCAAAATAATTTATAAAATGGTTTATATGTAAATAAAGTTCTAAATTCCTTGATATATCTAAATATAGATTAATCTTGGCATTGCACCATGTTTTAATCAATAGGTTATGTTTAGGTATACTACATTTCCACCAGCAACTGTTGCTAACCCTTGCTCGTTTGAAGTTAACACATTGCACGAATCAATTTACTTAGCAGGTATTGTCTTTGTTAGCTATTGAAAATGTTTCTTAATCATTTTCTCGTTTCTTTTAGAAAAGTTTTGGTGTCCTGAGATGGCATATTTAAGTTTACGAAGACGTAAAGGGAAAATATAAGGAAAAATTGGACGTAATGACTTGATATTTTGAGATGGCTCAGAATTTTATTTATTTTTGAAAAAAACTTGAAACTTTCATAGATTTAATGCAAGTTTAAATACATTACTTGTTAAAATTTTATAATTTATGGCCCTACGTCACTGTCCAATTCTCCATTAATTCTATATATTTAATTCTATAATATTCTATCACCAAGTTTTTTTTTTTAGGTCGATATAATAAATATTCACATATTCTTAGTAAAACGCCATGGATTATTGATGGAATAAGAAAAACTGAATCTTCTGTTGAAGTAAGTATTATTTTGAATCTATCAAGACTAAATAATTTTTATAGCTTATTTTATGATAAAACTATGATCATTGGACTCCCAGTGAAAAAGTCCTATAAAATCACCCATGAACATCCTTTTTGTCATAAACTGCTCAATAGTTCATAAGTATTGAAAAATGATGGTTTTTAAAAAAAAATTCTGCATTTTTTTTAAATTCCCTCAAAATTCCCTCATTAATTTCTTTAAGAAATAACAAATTTTCAATGAGCAAATACATAAAGAAAAAGACAAATGGCTACATAAATATTTTGGTGTTAGATAAACCTAATTACCAGTAAAAAGATATGAACAAATTATAGTCAGCAGGAAAGGAAACACATTACAAGATAATTGGTATATTAAATCTCTTCGATGCTCTAAGAAAAGAAATAGTTGCTTTAAGAATAGATAAATTCTCCAGGTTAAATATTCCATTGCCATAAAGTAACATGTGAACTCATTTAGCATCAAAGAGATTTGATATACTTCATATCAATTCATCAGTGTTGTCAAGGAGGAGTATTCTGTTATGAGTATACAAGGGGCAGCATAAGAGGAAATGTTCAGTGGTTTCGGATTTTAAAATTCCACAATTACAGTTAAGTAAAGATAGCGGAGTTGGCACAGTGGTAGGACGTTTGACTACGGAGCGAAGTGTTACGAGTTCGACTCCCGCCTCTGGCGGAAATTTATTTCTATGTTTTCTCTGAGTTTCTGAGCAAAACTCATTGCGTAATGCAACGCTAGCTCAAATTGGTGGGTTGTTTGGTTGAGCGAATTTCGTAGGCGCAAATGGGCGCCCTAAGTACTCCAAGACCCGCCACGTGGGCCCATCTGGAAATATTGTCTCTGCAATTTGTTGGTTCCCCACTTTAAATATGACACTTTCTCTCTCTCTCAAAATCTGGCATTGATTTTGAGCAAATGACATGGAGAAGGGATTTTTAAAAAGGGACACCAAACTTGAATGCCTTATTACTGGGTCAAGTTTGCTACATTCTTTTGTCATTTAGATGGCTATCCAATTTTAGTTTTCTATCAAGAAGTAATCCTTGGTGTCTTTGATAAGGCACAATTTAAACAGAAGATTCATTAAAATAGAGAGAGTGTTGGAAAACAGGAATTCTTTTTTTTTTTTTTGAAAAAAAATCAACAGCCTGTTTATTATGATAAGATTAAAAGTCATTTTCCAATGATATGCCCAGTTTTTGTAACAGCGAGTTTGCTAGAAGTTTTTTCTACACAATTCACAATAAAGAAAATAGATTTATCATCAGCAAACAGTTTAATGAATGATAATAAATCATTTGGCAAGTCATTGGTATAGATGAGAAAAAGCAGAGGTCCTAAGAAAAGGTCACTGAGAAGTTGTATTGTAACACTGCTCTTTTTTCCTATTTTTCAAATAATTCTCCAAAATGTTATAATCTTCTCCATTAACGTCATAATATTTTAATTTAAAAAGGAGACCTTCACTGGCCTGGTCATAAGAAAAATGGCACATGTGCGGTCATCACACTCCTAATTCACTCCCGAATTCTAATTTACTTTTTATTTTTCAAAGCACCCTGTATATAGTTATAGGTAGCTATTTGTAAAACGAGTCAAATATCTCTCAGCTAATAAACTGCAGTTTAAAGTTTAAAACTTATCTATTTAGCAACACAAGAAATAAACTACCGAATTACCGAATTAGTTATTAACAGCCGAGGTGCTCTCCCTCTTATTTTCAACAATATAAAAACTTCTTACGTAAAAAAATTGTTGTTGGGAAAAACCCACTAGGGAAGATACATAAACACAATATCTTTTTAAAGAGAAGAAAGAATCAAGACAATCAAATTTTTTCTTTTGTATTGGGTAGAGAAACATCTTGTTATACATATCTAGCTAGATAATGCATTTTATGCTCTACGGAATACATTCAGAAGATTCAATAGTTGGCTGTGTGTTTGAAATGTAAACCTGTATACAGGTAAGATTACTTGCGTTTGTGCTTTTGTAGATCTTTAGCACGCTAAGTTCTTTATTTATTATCATATAAATATATCTGTTTTGTTGCAAGACTTTATTCGCTTTGCCTTCCATCTTCCCAATTGCTTGAATAAATTATAATGGAGCGATAAACACATTCCAACGACAAACAAATATTTTCCAATTGATTCTCTTATTGTGATTATGCACCAATCAGATATGAATTGGTCTTTTAAGCATAGGTGATGGCATGTGCTATGCATGCGTTTTCAAGACAACAGATTATTACCTCAAAATGGTTACTTTTGTTATGAGTAACCATCAATCAGAACAATATAGAATTTTTTTTTATGTGTATGTAGTTGTTAGACAATTAAAAATAGGAAAAAAAAGATAGCTGTGTGTTTTAAATTTACTTTTAAAGGAACAATATAGATTATAAATTACAGGAGGTAATCAAAAATAGGATTCTTTCGTTACGTTAGCGTTAGAGATTATTTTTCTTTGATAACTTGTAGGTTAATATTATTTGTTTATAACTACGCACATACTTGATGTGCGTAATTAATTTTGTCATACCCTGCAATGTCTGGTTTTCTTTTTGTTTCTGATGTGCTAAATGGCGTATATATATATATATATATATATATATATATATGTGTCATATATGGCGGATCAGACACGTTTGGTTCACTTGTGTCTCGATCCCAAGGTTTGTACAATAATGCCTTCATGTGAAATTCGCTAAACAAATGGCGGTTAACCTAAAAACTTAATAAAATTAAAAAAATAGATATAAAAATTATAAAGCAGAAAATTCAATTATTTTTATTGTTATTAATTTTATTGGTATTATTTTCATCATCATCATCATCATCATCATCATCATCATCATCATCATCATCATCATTAATTAGCAATAAAATTATTCAGTATCCTTCTTATTATTTAGATCATCGTCATTATTTTATTTTTTTATTTATTAAATAAATACGACTTCCTAGATAACTAAACTCAACTGTACGGAGAGACGTGATTTCTGATGTGAGTTTGTAGTGTTAATACTAGTTTAATTGGTTTATTATTAGTATTAATATTTTTATATATATAAAATTTCATAATCAAAAAACTACCAATCAAATGCTCTTGGACACCACAACTCTTTAAAAAGTCCAGATATGCAATTATCGTACACCATTTTGAAATATGGCGTGTGTGGGCACATGTGCGTGCGATCGCACGTCACTCATGACCAGGCCTGCCTTCATGCCAAACCTTAGCAAACATTTTGACATATCTAGAAATACTCCTCTGGTTTTAATAGAAGGGTTGCCATGAAAGGCTTGATTAATCTTATGTATAATGGCAATAAGTTGATTTACCCAGGAATTCCCAGGTATTAAGCCTAGTTATTTATCTGTAATTATCTTATTATCTATAAAGTATTTAAAAAGATTATTACTGTGTATTGGTAGCAAAGTTTTTTTTTCTATAATGGGTGATAAGTTGTTTGCTCAACTTTTTATGACATTATGCCGTCAACTGCTCTGTGCCAATCAAACTGATCAATGCCTTGCCTAATTAGATTTGATCTTGGCTTTTTAAAATGCCATATTTCTCTTTTGAAGGTGAGTGGTCAGAACGCCTTAAAAACTAATTTTGCCAAAAATTTTTTGATGATGGCATGCATCAGTAAGAAATGGGAGTGCACAACTTACTAACACAAGGTTTGGCTGGTTATAAAAAATAGATCAATACAATAGGGACTTTTATGCGACTCAAACTTTATGGGCTCAACGAGCTGAGCATAGCTATGAATGGTGGACACCCAACTGGATTCTCCAAGTCTTTGTTTGAACAATTAGTCTCAAAGTTTTGGCAAAAGACTTCACATTCATCTACAGAATCATTGGGGGGAATGATATATGCACGAGATAAAGGTGAAGATCATATTTGAAATATATACAAACACTTCATAGCTGATCAAATCATAGTTCTGTAAAAATAACCTTTGATCATCACTAGAATAACTAGAGTCAAGAAATTTTTCAGATAAACAAATAATATAAAAATCATGAACGACATTATAAGCTTCAAAAGAGAGATCGTATGAAACCATGCGCTTTTATACCATTTAAGTTCCAATAACATACTGGGAGAGCTACAGGACCAGGATTCGTCTCAATATCATTAACTAATAGTATAAGCAATCTATAATGAGGAATCATGGTGCATACTTGATAAATACTTGAAACCTCACTCATTTAACAAAAAAAAAGCAATTTTATCACGTGTTATTAAGTTATTGTTATGCGGAGCTTTGACAAAGCAAGAGTTCCCAAGAAACTCCCAACCTCAATATGAATTTTTTTATTAGCATGAATTTTTTTATTAGCATGGCCACATATGATCATATGGGGAATTATTTGACTCATGTGGCAACTAGGAGGCTTGGGCTCGATTTATGACCCAAAAACAACAAAAATCAAGTCGCAGAGAAATTATGGATTATTGACAATTAGAAATCAGTAACACCAGTATTACTAAAATACATCGAAAAACCACTCAGGATATCCACAGCTGAACAATTCATCTGTAGACTCAAAAACCAATTCTCCTATCAAAAAACTACCAATTAACCAATCTAATCATCAGAGAAGTAGAAATTTGTTAAAAAAGGAGCTGCGAAATGCTAGAATTAACTACCAAGAACTCCTAACTGTGATTACTTGTGATCAAACTTGTCAATGATTGATCGATAATCTATGTTTACCCATCAAAAATGAGTTTATGTTTTACATCAAAATATCTATTCAGTCAACGATTCAAATATACCTCACTTAACGACCAATCACTGGACAATTTGGAACCAGCTGCCATTAACCCTTTTCTGCCTGAATTGTTTTTAGAGATTTTCAAAATACAAACTGACATAAAAAAGTAATAAAAAACTCAAGATTTCTAAAGATTTACCTAGACAAGTATATATTTTCTGAAAGCTAATAAATTGAAGATCTTTAATAAGAAGTGAATAAAACCTGAATTCCTGTTGTCATTCCAGCTTCCAAAGTGGCAGTACTTAAAAGATTACTTTGCCAACAGCTTAAGATTTGTGTGTGGGTGTTATAGGTGTGTTATTCAAGCATATGTAGAAGAATTTATCTAGCTTTTTAATGAAGGGTCATTTCAAATGAAATATTTCTATAGAAATGGTTACAAAAAGTTTGGTAGAATGAAATATAAAGGCTTTATATTTAGAATAACATGTAATGTAATAATGTCATAATGACCCCATGATGTTCAAAAACCAATCAGGAAACTGTGTATGACCTGGTGTGGAAAACGACAGGAGTAACATAAATTTTAACATATAAACATGATTTTAAAATTGCATCCAGAAATAAATTACAATTGTATTTTTTATTAATTATTTATAATTTTTTTTTCAAATTCTATACAAAGGTAATTGGATCGTTTGGAGATGCATAATCATGCATAGTTATGCATGTTTTATTTGCATATTGAGCTTTTTTGCTGACTTGAAGAAAATTTCTTTAAAGTGATTTAATTTTATATGAAATACATATCTGTGGAAACAATGCATTTGCTCGGGTGTATTTATTCATATTTGTGTATTACATGGTATGTTTATTGCGCTCATTACCGATTAATTCTTTGTGCATGTAATTTGTGATATTTGATGGTTTATGAAGCTTTGATTTATTTCTGAAAAATTGCTTATGTAGGATAGTACAACCATCACATAATACGTTCATAAAAATCACACCCCTGTTATTTATTTTTATATTTATCTTATGTTTTAGGAGTTAATTTGTAATGTACTGCAGAATGCTGTAAAGTCTTCAGGTGCTTTTTTTTTTTTCAATAGTTCCATGAATTTCATCCAGGCGTACTAAGTCTTAAATATTGTGATTCATCTTAAAGCCAATATTAGAGCCTCTTTCTTCAAAAAAGTTTCAATAACTAAAGTTTTTGGAATATAAAGAATGAAATACACCATCATTTCCATCATGTTCCAACTCATGTTAGTTCTCATTAACTTTTTCTTATATTTCTCTAATATTGTCAAGGTTAGGAGAAAAATTTCCAGTTATTGATTTTCTCAGAAAAACCCTTGTTTCTCAAAAGTTGTGGTAAACGACATACAAAGACTTATTTTAAAACATCCTGAGTCATGCTGATTATTTCTTTTTAATATTTTGCCTGAATTAAGGATATAAAAAAATTGTTTTGACAAAACTGGTTTTTGGGAAAGAGTTGTATTTTGTTTCACAAGGTACCCACAAACCAAAATTTACTATTTTTAGATTGGTTCATCTGCTTATAAGATTTTTTTGCATGAATTTGGATGAAAAAAAAAATGTTCATGTTTAATTCTTTTTCCAGTTTAATGTTTCTTTTTATTTTATTACATGAAGTTAGAATCAAAAACAGTATTCTTATGCTTATGAATTTTTACTTCCTTTTGTTGTTTTTTTCTCACAGCACTTTTTTTTTATGGTGTACATCTTGAACTTTTTATTATATAATGAGATTTAGAGTCCAACAAATGGTACTTGATCTTAGTACTCGAATTTGCATTTTTTTTTTTGGGTGTCTGTCATGCTACTTTCGCAGTGTACATAAGTTAGTAAAATATTTTAGTCAGTAATTAAAAATTTAGGAAAAATCATTTGTTGTTGTTTTTTTTAATAATTGTTGTGGCGTGGGAACAATATGTTCTGTTTGAGGTTAAGAGGTCTGGAAATTTTCTGTATGCAATGATTTTTTTTCTAGAAACTTCTCAGGCCTTAAAATTCGCCAATTTTCTTGCAAGTGGAAATAAACTCACTTTGTGTAAGAGACGTGAGGCTTTGGAGTTTAATTTAAGTCATGCTAAAAGCAAACCCATAGGTTTTCTGATTTAGAATAATAATTTTTATTTTAATATTGATTAAATACCAAATAGCTTTGAGTAAACAATACTTACATTTGTTAAATAAGAATTTATTATAAAGCTTAATTATAAATTATTCATGAACCACCAGTCCTGATAAATTACATATAATATATAAAATAATCCACTTTATTATTTGTGCATACTCTGTGTTTTGATGTATAATCCGCTTAATTATGTGTGCATACTTTGTGTTTTGATGTATAATCCATTTAATTATTTGTGCACAGTTTGCATTTTGATTTATAATACACTTAATTATTTGTGCATACTTTGTGTTTTGATGTATAATCCGCTTAATTATTTGTGCATACTTTGTGTTTTGATG
>JAUZNK010004884.1:0-10222 GCA_035046665.1 Euphysa ruthae | reverse complement strand
GAAGAATAAGGTTATCACAGAGTTCTCTATTCGATCTATGTAGCATATATTTCGATTAAATTTGCACGTAAAATGGTATTATTCTCCTTTTACCACCTGTAATTACAACATTGATTCCTTGTGCGATGTTATAAGTAGAATACAAGGTTGACAAGTAAGTTGGTATTTTAGGAATTGAAGGTAAACATTGACACGTTGTTGTATTTGGTTCTTTTCTAATTGGGGAATTATATACAGGTAAGTTTGGAATGACTGCTCAATATCTCCATCAATATCCTGACAGAAAGCCAAAAAATTGTATCTTATTTAGTGCAATTCCATTTCATCTCACTCAATTATAGTTGTAAATATTGTGAGTGTTACATTAGGAGGTGTTGTGTTTACTTTAAGTGTTTCCAAAGATATAAAATTTTCATTTGGAAATTTCATGCCCATTATGTATTATGTTTAATACTTCATGATAATAAGCCAATTTTTTAAAAATTAAAATCTATTAAAATTTCTAAGAATTTTCTGGTAATAATTTATATGGCATTGTAGTATATATATATTTAATACCAAGTGGCAATTTCTATTAGCAATTACAAATTATGGATCTTGACGAAATTATATCGGATGATTTTCTTTCTTTTCTATGATATTCCGTCACTTGCTTCATTTGGTACACTAGCAATTATTAATTTGATATCAAGTATGTCTTTATTTGCATATAGGTTGAAAATCGGAGTTTTTACAATATTTTAAAGTTATCGTTTACAAGTTAAACACATTGAATAAGTCCAATGTTTTGATAACACAGATATCATAAGAATAATAAACAATTAAAACACAATGGCTTCTAAACATGTTCAGCAATAATTTTAATTATAATTATTTTAATACCATTGTTTAAATTATTTAAAATAAAATTAAATTATTTAAAATGTTTAAATTAAAGTAAAATTTGGAATTTTACTTTTTATTTTTTGTTAAAACTGATTTTATGGACAATATAGTGTAAAGCATTTTATGGACAATATAGTGTAAAGCATTTTTATGGACAATAAAGTGTAAAGCATTTTTATGGACAATAAAGCGTAAAGTATTTTTAATTATATTATATTTTCTTTTTTCTTGACCGGAAAACTAAAGATGTCAGCAAATGGGAGAGCGCTGTCAAAAATTTCGCCACCCTCGATTTTTTTCTAATTATTTGAACCAAAGAACAACTAAAGTTTAAATATTTGTTCTTTCCTAATCTGTGCACACGGGATTATATTTTTTAACAAGTCGGCTTGCAATATAAACAACAGTGAAATAGACAAATATAAAAGTTTACTTAATACGACTGAAATTTCCTTGTTAATATGTTTGAGAAATTTCCCCAATAGATGTAAAGAAAGAGTTAAATGCGTTTAAAATTTCAAAAAGAAGTGTTAAGGCGAAATCCTCTTTTATAATACATATTGATAACGAACTCACATTGATTTTTAATTGAGTGCTTATCATTCCCTTGCACGCTCTTCGAAGATGTCTTATATTGTCAGAAATCTGTTTGAGAAAATGATTTTGTTTGTTTGTTCTAATTAGCGTGATTGTCAAGTTCATATAGATTTTCAAGCAAGCATACAAACACGGCATTCTTTCTTTATATTTGGCTCTAAAAATTTCGATTTTTCAACAAACCAACAAAATATTATACCCAAAAAAATACAACTAAACAGTAAAACACTTAAGTCATCGTGTTCGGGCATTTATTTTCAATAACCATTCATGTTTTTTTATGCAGTTACATAATATGCAATAAAATATCTAAATAATTAATTAAAAAGTCTTTAATTATCAAAATTAATTTTAATAGTTGATTTATCTTCCTACTTTATGACATCAAATGGTCGAATTTTTTGTTTCAAAGCTTTAAGGTCCTACCCCCAGTATAAAAACAACATAAACAGCTAATTTAAATAGACTTTGTAACAAGGAAGTTAATAAAATACCGCATAACTTCAATATGTTATGTATATTAAACAAGATAGATATATTAGAATACATATTATAGCATTTTCTTTGTAACCAAATTAATTTAATACAGAAAGTAAAACGTTTTATAAATTAGTCAAAATATAATATTACATATAATATAATGGATATTAGGAAAGATTCACTCGTATAGTATTAAGATGACCAAAAGGAGTGACTCCGAGAAAAACTACTCTGAGATTAATTGATTTTAACTAGACAAATTTATTCACTCAATATTTGTCCCAAACTAAAGTAAAGTTACAGATTAAACATCTTAAGCCGTATGATATCAATTAAGTATAAAATTAAAATTAAAAAGAATGAAATAACAATAAAACCATACAATTATTTTAGAAATAATTATATGGAATAAAATCCTATTTAGGTCTAGAAAACAGTTTAGACGGAGAAAGTGTCTATATTTTGCAATTTCAGTTATTGGTTTATTTCAGTCATAGGTGCCTTAATATTTTATAACATTAACTAGCTTCCCATTATGAATATCGGGAGTATAATAAGAATGCAAATTACGACATTGTTAAAAGAAATTAGAATTTGAAGCTGGGAAATTTTGATTTCAAGATTCAAACACAACCTATAAATTAGAGATTCGTACAAGATTACAAAACGACGGAATTCTTATTTATATAATTCAAACTAATAATTCTCAAAGCAGTACGCTAGACTGTCATTGTTTTATTCAAGTGAAATCTTCTACTTCACCCCAAACCTGGCAGCAAAAGCAAATCTGAGAATTAAAGGTTGAAAAATAAATTGAACGATTTGTTTCATTATTAACATAATGAAGTAATTTTGAATGGATACAATTACATTTCTTAAGTTTGTTGACATGAAGCTTCCATGACAGATGTCTATCAAGTAAGACTCCAAGTTATTGAATATAAGATGAAGGATAAATGCGTTTACCATTTAACTGAATCTCAACTTCATAATTAAATGGCTTTCTAGGGCTATAAAGTACAACTCATTTAGTTTAAATTGAATTGAGTGATTGCGTTTAACAAATAAATAATACACTTTAGGTCATAGCCAACAGTTTAATTTAATTTTTCAATGATTTATTAATGAACAAAGGATATGTGTCATCAGCAATGTGATGAAAATTAGATTTATTTACAGAAAAACAGAAGTCGTTAGTAGAAATTATAAATTAAAGTAGGCGAGGAGGGTAATGCATTTGAGAGTTGATTTAAATTTTTACGGCTGACTAATATAAGAAATAATCTAGTTGTGAGCAATACCACCAGCACCATAACATTCAAGTTTTGAAACGAGTCTACTATGATCGACTGTGTCAAAAGGCTTTTGCAGATCTATGAATATACCAGACGGAAAATGGCCAGAGTCTAGAGCTTTGTGAATTTTCTCAGTAATGTTTACAAGGCCCTGAGAAGTTGAGATTTTCGCTGGTTCGCCGTAATTTTTGGGAAGCAGCCGATGCTCATATGAACATTTATAAGATATCATATACCGTTTTTCCACATTTGCTAATCGATATGATGAAGAGCGCCGGTGCTAACCTGATCGCCACAAACAACTTTATGCCCTTTAATGCGATCGTCATAATTAACTTCTTCCTCGGTCACTCGGACAAAGAGTTCTTTAACTGATTTACCTATATCTATGAATAACTTTTAGTGTATTGTCTGGATCCAAAAACTCTAGTAACTCCAATGTCATATCTATGGTTACCCTAGAGTCTTCTTTATCATGTTTGTGATACGTGGCCCTCTTGCTACGGTCGCTTATCAAATGGACGTTCCTCGTCAATTTCCTCTATCTCTTTCCAGATCTGAGTAAAGTACAAGGGTATTGTCAACAACGTAGTCCACGTCTGGAAAAATTTTCAGGTTGGGTTTTTCCTTCTTTAAATGAGGCTTAACTCAGATGGCCAGAAAGGCTTCAACAGCTTTTCTTTAACAGCCTCCGTGAAGGGAACATCTAAGATGTATTTTATAAAATTATAGTAGGCTGGGTAGGATTCAATAAACTTCTCTTGACTACTTCTCAAATAGGCTCAACCAAGATGATATTAGCAATTTCAGCGATGGCCACATATTCAACAAGTATTTGCTTGATGTCTTCACCCGTTAAGGTGTATAGATTCATCATTTTTTCTCATCGATTTTGGGAATATATATCCCTATATACAATGGTCAAACAAGTCTCTTAATGGATGTCTGAACCTTTTCACGCAATATGCACGCAAAGGCTCTAACGCATGCTTCCCAGCATCTAAAAATCTCTTAGAAACGTAAGTTTAAAGGACAAAAATTTCTTTAATATTGCAAACTTTTGGTAATATTTCATGCCTTATTTTTAGTATTTAACTTAGTAATTATGTATACCACCTAGGGTATTAAACGCATGGCATATGCAAAAAAGACTAGAGTCCTTTTGGCGGTATAAGCTTAACTCATTCTTCCCCATAGACTTAATAAATGTGATGAGACATTTGGTTATGTGTGAATTTGTCTTCTTTACCTTAAGCATGAATTATTTTTCCACCTGGTTTACATTAAATCACTATTGCAATACTTGATTATATTGAAGGAAATTGCCTTACCATGTTACTTTGATCAGCCAAAGATTTTTTTTGGTTATTTACCTTATTTTGATAATCTTGGCAGTATACGTGTTTACTAGGTTAATTTCAGATTTACTGCAAATATATTAATAGTACGGGAATGAAACCGTTGACTCATTTTTTCCGTTAGATTTTAATTATTATTAAAGTATATTTTATTTTTATGTTTATTTGTTTGTTTTCTCACCCACTCACTTACTCAACAGAAAATCCAGTTATATTGCAGCCATCAGTGTGTTCAATTGCCAGAATACCTCAACTTTAAAAAAAAAAAAAAATTCTGAAACTAGAACAACAGAAGAATTTTCCTCATCAGGCCCAGCAGAAAAAAGGTCTTTCTCACTATCTTTTCACAGACTTCTTTCAATGGATTGACTAGTCTCCTCTATCGAGGGAGGCATGATCAATAGCGGCAAAATAACACAAAGGAAAATTTTCAGCTAAATCGTTATGGTGGTTTATTCTGAGCATTTACTCCAAGTACTCCTCAACCTAGTGAAACAGTGGCAGTTGAAAGAGTATAGTGTTTTTATTGAACACAAAATTTTCAATCGTGTTTAATTTTGTTCAAATTACCATTGAAAAAAAAACAACTTCGTGAAAATTTTACCTCATTTATTGTTTCGGAGGTGCATCACTAAAATTGGCAGGAAAAGTACTGTTCTCCGATATCTTTTGCTTTTATTTACGTAAATCTCCTTAAAAATTTCTGCAACAACGTTTCTTTTAAAGTGCGCCATTTTCAACATTGTATGACGGCCGTATTGAACAAAGAGAATACACGATGAAACACCAAAATGGCTATAATTATATTACTTCATACCAATACAAGTTATGCCATAATATTATTAAGGGTAAGAACCTTCGCTCTGCTACGAGTCTTTATTTTTTTTTTTTCATTTTTGATCTTTCTTTCCTTACCATTTATTTTAATGTACGGTTGATTCTATTATTTAAGGAAGATACATAGTTAATATAGTTATCTTATATAGTGTTGCTGAACAAAATAATTTTTTTATGGCAACTACATAAAGATGTAATAAAAACAATATAAAATTCAATTAAAATTGTTTCGATATTAATTTATATCTAATAGATTTTTTTGCCGTAAGAAAATTACAAGTGAGATCGCCATGATTGACATAATTACTGGTTTTACATCTCTAGATGAAGATTTTTTACCATCTGGTAATAGCTTTTGAATTTTTATGATTATGTTGTATATTAAAAAATTGCGGTAGTCAATATCCTTCTTACTGAAGTTACAGGTGTTACACAGGCTGATAAAGATTTACATGTAATCATTTATTTTGAAGGGTTACAATGGATTCGTTATGGTAGAGATAGTAAATTTCTACGCAGAAATTTGATAGAAATCTTCCTAGCTTACATAAAATCACAAGGTGAAAACTGTACCATAATATTCTACGAAATAAAATATTTTGAATTAAAAAAAACTACCAGTTTATTTTAACTTCTCGTTTGCAAAGTTTCAATATCATCAAATGGACGGAAGAAGATTTTTGATAGAATTGAAGAATGTTATTCAGATCATTATTAGGAGAAAATTATAAAACTCAAAAGTTTCATAGAAGAAAGCAATTACAGAATTGATGAAAGTGTGTGAAAGAAGCTGTAACAGATGATGGATGGAAATAAGCAAGAATTGCTTTCAAATGTTGAAAATACAAAACAAAAGACAGAAGCTATCAAAATGTCTGATGATAGTAGAAAAGTGTCCGTTCGTATATCTATGTGAGAATAAGTGAGCGAGGGTGAGAGTGATATATTTAACGTGAGGAACAAACAAAATGCCGAAAAAGTAATTCCAGATGGGCACACGTGGCGGGTCTTGGAGCATTTCAAAATTTGTTTTAGTGACTCTTCACAGTCAGACAAAAATCTAGGTATGAGATAATTGAATGTTTTAACAAGGGGATGATTGGCAACACCATCGATCTAAGCAACTATGTATGTAATGGCTTTAATGTTTTAGATTGTTGTTTTGAGATTATCAACCAGTCAGACGTAAGTTCACGAAATGTATCTGAGCATGTAC
Source organism: Euphysa ruthae (assembly GCA_035046665.1). NCBI lineage: Eukaryota > Metazoa > Cnidaria > Hydrozoa > Anthoathecata > Corymorphidae > Euphysa > Euphysa ruthae. The sequence continues at coordinate 3,554 of JAUZNK010004884.1, read as the reverse complement.
AAGACACTGTTGCAGATCGAGAACATTTTACTTGTGTTGAACATCAAATTCTTGAACGCATTTACACTAACTGTACAATAAATAATATGTTTTTTAATAAAAAAAGAAAAATATCAACATAGATCTATTATGATGATGAGTGTATCGTTAACAATTGTGCTGATATATAGAAATGATTCGGCAAAGGAAATCATAAATTCGTCTTCTTCCTCTTTGGTATGGCAAATAAACTTTGAAATTTCTTTTGAAATTTAAACTGATAGACTGATGATTTATTGTGATTTGAAAGAATACTTGCTACATAGTTTGAAAGGTTACAGAGATGTGTTCTAATATCAGAGATTAACAGATGAATTGGTATGCTTCGTTTCAAATTTTGATGGTGCAATGATTAACTGTAATTTGAAAGAAGGTTTGCGACGTAATTTTAAAAGTTTTAGAGGGCTATTCCTATATCAGAAGGTGTTAGCCGTATTATTAGGTTTGCTTTATGAATATGTGGTACATCATAGAATCAAACAGCAAACATTCTGATTTGTTTAATCAAATAGTTAAGTTGTTCGTCTATAACTTTATTGTTTTTAAGACAAAGTAGATGTTAGGAAATTTCGCGATTGATGAATTTCTTTTGATCTTTATGAAAACTAGAAACAGGATATCTTCAACAGAAAAATATCAATTAACAAAGCATTACTCATATCGCATATCATGGACAGGAAATCATGACTCATATCACATATCATGGAAAACAAAGCATGAGTCATATCACATAAGATGGAAAGCAAAGCCTGTTGAAATTAAATTTAATTAACAAACATCGTTCTCTTTAATGAAATTGTCATCCTGGTAATTTATTTTTCTAGCATTCTGATTCATTGTTTTAACAAGAAATTTAATTTTTTTACTCAAAGGTCACTTCTTCATTGAATTATTTATATATATATACATTTAAGCGGAGTTGGCACAGTGGTAGGACGTTTGACTCCGGAGCGAAAGGTTGCGAGTTCGACTCCCACCTCTGGCGGAATTTTATGTCCATGCTATCTCTGAGTTTCTGGGCAAAACTCATTGCGTAATGCAATGCTAGCTCAAATTTGTGGGTTGTTTGGTTGAGCGAATTTTGTAGGCGCAAATGGGCGCTCTATGTACTCCAAGACCCGCCAAGTGGGCCCATCGGGAAATATTGTCTCGACAATTTGTTGGCTCCCCACACGTTAAATATAACATTCTCTCTCATAAACTATAATTCATATACTCACCATGATTTTTATGAGTTGTTGAAGATTTGTATGTCTGTCCGAAGAAACAACCCTGCTATCAATTTAATTGCTTCTGCTATTTCTTGAAAATTCTTTCAATAGTGTTCATGATCTAATTTGGAATTGTTTCTCTGTATTACGAAAAGGTTAGCAAATTTGGTTTTTGTGTGAAGCAAAGTTTATTTTAACTTTTTTATTTCTGAGCAAGATGCATGTTTTATTTTTGTTCAGGTTAGTAGTTTGGCAATAAATGCATATGAATGAATTTGTAGTACACTTGTGTAATATTTGTAGTCAAAGATCCTAGACACCCCTAATTCTTATCAATCCTGCTGTATTTTTACTATTTGAGAAGTTAATACCAAACTTTTGTTGCGAGAATCATTTTCTTCATTGTGATTGATGATTTTTCCTTTTTAAAATGTTATTAAACAGAAGAGAAGTAGATGAGTGAGAGGCTCTACCTCATTTTCAGAATTTAATGTGTTTCATTTGTTTCTTGGTTGTTTTTCTTTTTTTTTTGGTTTTTTAATATTGATAAACGGTCCTTATAAAGAAGTCAGGTTATGTTAAAGCTAATCAATAGGCAGTTTATATGGTGATTTGTGTTCTGTGTTCCGAGTGAAGTTTTAACTGATGATAAAGTATGCGTAATCGCCATGTTGGTTCACAAACAAATCGTTATTGTGAAGGAAGAGAAGATGGTGAGCTAATTCCTTGTTATAATATCGACTGCTCCAAAAAATTTTTGCTTTTAAAATGCCTAAAGTTGAAAAAAATTCCGAATAATAATTAGATAAGTCCAGGTTGTAAAAAAATTTTTGTAAGGAAGTGAAACAAGGAACAAGAAAAGCACAACTAGAAATTCGTTTTTATTTTTTTAAAGTTTTTTTTATTTAACGTGTGCCGAGATACAAGATGGCTGATTAATTTTTTAGCTACTCTTATTGCGCTAACATGAATCTTAACTCTCTATCCATCAGCACCTAATTGATCAAAATAACTATAAAAAGTACAAAAATCCTTTCCAAAAAATTGTTAAAAAAGCCAAAGCTAATTACTGCTCAAAACTATTAAACAAAAACAAGCGTAATTTTAAAAAAACTTAGCAAATTATTAATGAAATAACTGAACGTAAAAAAGTATTTAAAGACGCTCTTGCCGATATAATAAAATAAAATAGAACTACCCTTTATGATAAGCAGACAATATGCAGTGAATTTAATAATTGTTTTGTTAATGTTGGTCTTAGCTATAATCATTCTCCTGTAAATAAAAATTTTAAAGAATTCCTGAATGACCGAATCAATTCAGTTCTTCTTGACAATGAGCTAACTCTTGGTGAGTTTAATGAAGCAATTTTTACTCTTACAATTAATAAAGTTGCTGGTTATAACGATTTAAATCGTAATGTTATCTTACATATTATAAGCAGCATCAGAAAACCTTTATACTTTATCTTAAATTTATCTCTAAAAGAAGGAACTTACCCTGATATTTTAAAAGTCTCTAAAATAACCTCTATTTTTAAAAAGGCTAACCCAGCATTGCTCTCTAATTACAGGCCTATTTCATTAATTCCAGTTACTCCAAAAATCTTTGAACTAGTTGTTTATAATAGACTTTATTCTTACTTTATTTCTAATAAACTCCTTTATAAGAAATAATTTGCTTTTCAAAAACACTGCTCTACTGAACACCCTATTTTTGAACTGGTTGATCGGATAACTAAATCTTTTGAAAACAACGCATTTTTGTTATTGGTCTTCGTAAACCTATCCAGAGCGTTTGATACAGTTAACCATGTTATCTTGTTAGACAAACTAAGTTGCTATGGAATTAGAAATAGATCATTTGATTGGATTAAAAGCTATCAAAAATTTAGAAGAAAATTTGTTATTAATAAAAACACCGGACTGAAAGAGGTTTTGTGTGGTGTTCCACAGGGATCGATTCTGGGTCCATGACTTTTTTTAATTTATACAAATGATATGTATAAACCATCCAATATCATGTCATCGATTATTTACGCCGACGACACTTTACGCCAACTTCTTTCTTAGAAATAACAACGTCAAAACCCTTTTTAGTGTCATGAGCCATGAATTAGAAATTAGAAAAAATTAATGTTTGGATCTTCCCTTAAAATTACCAAATTTATATCTAAACCACAAAATTATCGATCGAGAAAGTTGTTTGAAATTTCTTGGTGTTTTAGTTGATGAGAGCTTATCTTGGAAAAGCCATATCACAACATTAGAATCTAAACTCGCATGCGCTATTGGTCTGCTATAC
>JAUZNK010004883.1:0-10222 GCA_035046665.1 Euphysa ruthae | reverse complement strand
TTGTTTTGTGGGTGGTGGGGGGGGGGGGGGGGGGGGTTCTAGGACGCAGCATATCCATTTTTTCTGGGGTAGCATTTCAGGAGGAAATTTTCCTACATCCATATATGCTGAGAAAAATCGTAATATGTTATCGGTTATAATTTTATTCAAAGTCAACTAATAAATCTTTTAAACCATATTGTTAAATTTTTTTAAGAAAAGAGATTTAGATGTCCTAAAGATCTTTTGATGAGCTGTAAATGAAATTCAGCTTCACTATTTTTATACTAGCAACTAAGCTTCAACTCTTTCTTATAATTTACCAGGAAAGTTATTTACAAGGATTTTTGATTAAGGTTCAAATGTCTCATGAAACCCTATTTGACCTTTTTAGAAGATACAGCTTTTCATTTGTGCTGACACAGAGACGTTAAAAATAATTTATTACAACTTTTAATGGTTTTATTTAGTAATAAAATAGTGCATGTAAAGAGATATGGGTGGAATACCAGTATGCATGGGTCGTCGCCCAACCTTCATATCAATGATGGTGCTGACAACATCTTTTTTCCTGGTTGAGATAGTCGTTGGTTACTTAACCAAATCAATGGCTTTGGTCGCAGACTCCTTCCACATGCTGTCAGATATAATTTCTTTAATAGTTGGTTTCTTAGCTCTTAACGTATGTATTTGTTTCTCTTTTTTTCTATTTATTATTTATCATTAAAGTAGATGTTATCCTTCGGTAGCTGATTGTTTTGCTTTTATTTTTATATACTAATGAAAATTCGTATATTTAATTGACCCAATATTTTTGTTATATATACGACGAATAACATTTTCACTATTTGCATCATAAAACGACAGTGACAAAAGAGTAGTATTTATGAAATTTTTCACTTTTGTTGGTAAATGCTAGGTGTATGCTAGCGTGAAGGTGTCTATATCGTAAGTTTATCTAATAAAAAATTGTAACTTTGAGATTGTCCTAAAAAATCTCTATCATCTTCAAAGTCGATATTTTGTTATATCGTATTCAATATTAATGAATTTCCGAGTAGCTTGCTAGATCATGAAATAAGAGTATTTGTCTCTGTCAAGAGACAAATACTCTTACTCTAGGTCTCCCTTTTTATCTTTCCTATTTCTTGATTTTGGTATTTTTATTCAAATATAATTTTTTTTCACAATATTCAGCGATTACATTCTTTTTCTAGATTTTAGGAAAAGCAACAAGCTTATTAATGTTTAAAATTTGATACCAGAGTAATCGTTTTTCATTTATCTTGGTTAGCAAAGTTTGACTTCGGAGACAAGAAAAAATGGACATGGATTTAGAGATTTTGAACGAAAATTAATCTAAATAAAAATTGACGAAAGGAAGATAAGGGCATCCCCTTATGTTACTTTCCCTTATATTCCTATCCATAATTTAAATTACTTGGGAGAAAAAAGGCTTTACTTGTAAAAAAACGTACGTTTGTGTACAGCGGTGGAGAAGGAGTCTAATTTTGGCTTTTTCCGTGCATAAAATAAATGCTAGAGAATAAAATCTAAATGTCCGTGAATGTTTCTTGTAAAATTTTAAAGACGAATCAAACATGAATATAGATTACAACGTAATAAATTCTGCTGTTGAAAATAAAGGTTTTAAAATTTTGTGACGCAAAAAAATTTTTTTTGCGTACGTTACCTTAGTAAACCTCCCCTCTTATACGCAATCGTATGATTTTGGCTTTACTCCTCCCTCCCCCTTTGTGCGTACCTACTATGCGTCCCTTAGGAGACTTTTGAATTTTTCTGTAATCAAATTGCCAATTTTTATTGTTTAAACTCTGTTCAAATAAAATTTCAGTATAACCTTCGGTGAAATCAGTTAATCATTATTCTCTTTGTCAATTTCAAACTTTTGTTATTTCTCAGATAATAATTTGAATGTAAAAATCTTAATCTTTTATAGTCTTAGATAAGCTCGAGACAATTTTGGCGTGAAAAAGGTCATCAGTTAGTGATTACTATTTGTTCTTTTGTTATTTATTCAATCCTCTGTGTAGGCGTCAGAAAACAGATTACATTGATATTTTATCATAATGGTATTAACATCGACCATCAAGAGGACTTTTGTATGATTTTTTATGATTCTCGTCAACCAGTCGTTATATGCATACCTTTCCTTGAATAGAATCCGCTTTTGAATATAAGCTGCATTGAACAGAAGCCGCATTAATTTCTTTTGAAATGATTGAATTAAGTCGGAAATGAAAGAAAAAAAAAACTTGTTTTACTACGAAAACTATTAACTATTACTATTTCACATTCTTCCATTACCTTATCCGTTAAATCTACATTCTCTAATTCAATTTCATGCATCTCATTGTCCAACATGCTTCTGGCCTGCTCATTCGGTTGGGATTTTTTTAAGCTGTGAATTTTGTTGACGTCGCTAGTCGTTACGCCGCATCTTCCGAATGATTTCGTTATAATTTCAGAAACAATTTTATCCCAAGCATCGGCAACCCACTGAACATGTAAAACATATTTTGGCGGATTTACTATCCCTCCCTTTGTGTACTCGAAATCTCCTTTTCAATACCATTCGTCACACAACTTTCGGAAAATAGTTTTCAAAGGTTTGTTGAAGGAAACATCCAATAGCTGGAAAAATTTCGTAAAACCTCCTTGAACCCATTACTGTATTCATTTTTAAAAATTATCCTTGATATATTCATTTAGCTATACATGACATTTGAACCAATGCCTTACAATAAATCTCCTATTGAAAGCTGAACTCCTCCACAAGTGAGAGAATTTTCAGTCAACTCCTTATTTATTCAGCCATTTAGGGAGCATTTTACAATAGTTCCTTCAATTTCAGCGATTTCACCCTTTTTCCTGGGTTAACAACAAATCGTTTCGTTTTAGAGCCGTATGCTTTAACGACCAAGTATAAAGTTATACGCTGCTTTCCATGTCCGGTGGGTTTAATGGGAACTTTCGTTTATATAAAATATAGTTCTAAGTTCAAATTTTTTATTCGACAGGGAGACAGTTGGTTAAGACTTTGGTTTTCTGTCATGGAGGTGCGACTTCGACCCCATAAGACACCAATAATTTTCTTTACCATAAGCTCAAATAAGAACTCTAAGTACACCAGAACCAAACCCGTGGGAACCTTTTGAAATAAATAGCTTGAAACTAACTGTCAGCCTCACCTAAAAAATCTATACATTGAAAATACGTTAAATTACAGTAAAGAAATATCACTTAAAATTAGTTTCATAATGTCCAGATAATTTTTTTTTTAATCACGTAGATTTAGAGGATGAGTGATTTCCTCGGTAGAATTAGAGGATGAACAATCTCCCAATAGAATTAGAAGATGAGTAATTTCCCTGGAAGGATTAGGAGATGAGCAATTTCCCAGGTAAATTAAGCGTAAATGGTTCAAATTACTCTGACTTTAGGTGTTCTTCAAACATTATATTCTACTGAGACCGTTGAAAACTAAGTATTTTTTGTGAAGAAAGTTTATTTGAAAGGAGAAGCTATGACTCGATTGTGATATCTCATACATCCTTTAATGTCCAAATCATGTTTTGCGAATACCTTCTCAAAAAGTTCGGGAAAATAAAATTTGTTGTTTAGGACAATGGCATGTATAAGTTTTCTAAAAAAAGTTCTCAATAAAAACATTTATTCATGTGTTCTTTTTTCAGTTTTCCGCGAAAAGAAAAAATAATGGTAGCAGTGGGAATACATTTGGATGGGCTCGAGCAGAAGTTTTAGGGGCTCTTGTTAATGCAGTTTTTCTCGTTGCTCTTTGTTTCTCTATTTTAATTGAAGCCCTAAAGCGATTGGTTGAACCTGAAACGTTACGCAATCCATTGTTGATACTTGGTGTTGGGTTAGGTGGCCTATTGATCAATTTAATTGGGATGCTAATGTTTCATGGTAAGTTTTTACTTCACAAAAAAGAAAAATGTGAAAAATCAGAACTATTCGAAAATATTTAAATATCCTTTGCATTTGGGAATATTTTTAACTGTGTAGTTTCTTATATCAATAAATAAAGAAACTGTTTAGAAGGACCCGCGGGTCTTTACTCATTAAGCAGCAGCAATCTCAAGAACACGTAAATGATTTACCGACATGTCCCTATAATACAACAGCAACGAGGTGCTGGATTAGTACTACTACTATAAGACAATTTTAAATAATTTTTGTCTGGTCTGACAATGAATCACTGGCTTAAAAAAAAAATTTCCAAAGTAGTCCATAGGATTGGGACCATTTAAGTATCAAATAGGTGATATTAAGTGATATATATTGTTGGAAAGCTTATCATATTGGCTTTCATAAAATCAATGTTGGAGGGTCGGGTATTTTTTTAGTACGAATTATTGCACTTTTTCGTAGGAGTCCTGTTTTAGGCCATGTTATTTTGGAAAAAAAGTGTTACTTCTCAAATTTCTCTACATTTAAGCATATGATTAATGATTCTTTTAATATCTATTTTTATACAAGGATACCTAAATAGAGCATTTCAAATGTTTAAATTTGTATATTACTCTTGCCGGAAGAGACATATACTGGGGATTTTTTTTTTTTTTGCTTTTTTGGAGGTATTTATCTTAATATTTTTGTCTGTGTATGTTAGTTTTTTTAAGATATAATGGTCTTAATATATCATGAGGTCGATTTATAGTCTTGTGTACTACATCCTTGGAGTAAGAAGGTGCCTATAAGTTCCTCAATTGTGATTCCTGGGTCTCCATGCACTGTACAGAGCTTTTGGCTCTTAATATCAATTTCCCAAATTCTCTCTTTAAACTTTTCAATCTCGATAGTGTTCAAGGACACCAGTATTTTGACACTTCAACGAAATAAACTGAGTTCATTTTTATTTGGCTCTCCCTCATAGATTTGTTAATTTATAGTGTATTTTTTATTTGGCTCTCCCTCATAGATTTGTTAATTTATAGTGTATTTTTTATTTGGCTCTCCCTCATAGATTTGTTAATTTATAGTGCATTTTTTACCAACTTTAATAAAAATAATTATTAATTCAAATTTTTGTGATTTATCAAATCTCTTTTTTGTCAGGATGCCTCAAAGTCAAGTTTCTTACGATTTAATTGTATCCACTTATTCTAATCCTTTGTCAGCACAATGCCATCGAATATCTTTGTTGTAATCATTAATTCATTGTAAATAAATATAGCAACCTTATCAAAAATGGTTTGTGCGCGTTGTTTTTTCTTGGCAAGAAACAGGCCATTTTGAAATACCTTATAGTTATACAAAAACAGCATACTTTATGAATAGTTGGCATTTTGTCAGCGGATGAGTCAGTGAAATCGAGATAACCCACGCTTGCCTGTAGAACAGGAATACCATAGCAGAGTTGGCGCAGTGGTAGGAAGTTTGACTCCGGAGCGAAAGGTTACGAGTTCGACTCCCATTTCTGGCGTAAATTTATTTCCATGTTATCTCTGCGTTCCTGAGTAAAACTCATTGCGTAATGCAACGCTAGCTCAAACTGTGGTCGGGTTGTTTGTTTGAGGGAATTTCGTAGACACAAATGGGTGTTCTAAGTACTCCAAGACCCGCCACGTGGGTCCATCTGGAAATATTTTCTCGGCAATTTGTTGGCTCCCCAATGTTAAATACAACAACTATCATCACTGGAGAATATTTGAAAGCCAATTGTGTTTCTAAAATGTGGTTGCATTATAATCTAGGATAAAATTTTTGACCCTTTTTTCTGAGAATGAAAGAACCACTGCATTTTTTATGGCAGTAGATGATTTCAGGTGCACATAAAGTTGGACGGAATGAAGTTCGACTTCTCTTTTTCTTAGGTAATATTAGTACTAGTGATATATTTTCTGCATGAAAAGAAATTTCACAACGCACAAAAAATAAAAATAATGAATAAAATGACCAAAATAGGTTATTAAAATTGTTCATAAATAATGTAAATTTCCATTAAGACTCGGGAAACTCGTAGAAAAATTGTTAGGTCTTATCATTGCGTACCGGTTTTATGACAGTGTTTGAAATTGTCAGATGTTTTTTACTGCAATATTATTATTATAAAGAACATTTTTAAAAGAATATTTTTACATTACAAGAGGATGAGATATACATTCTTAACTTTTTTTTAAAAACAGAGAGATATTCAATTTCAGAAAGTTTTTTTGAATTCATAACAACAATTTTGTTCCACAAATGCGGGCCACGGGATGATATACAAAATCTTTGAAACTTTGTTTTGAATTGTGGTTCTACTAATAAGTGGCGCTGTGAGTATATTTATTTGGTGGTTTTAATGTAATTATATTACAAAAAATCTTTTATTTGAACATGAAGGTAAGAATTTGTGAAATATTTAATTCATAAATATTTAATATTTTCATTGCATCAAAAAAGGGTTTGGAATGAGTGAAGCGGTTTTGAAAATTAATTAAACGAACCACGTGTTTCTAACGACGATTTTTCCAATTTTTACTTACGTGTACTAGGCCAAGCTAGTTTCCGTAACTGATGTAACTATGAAAAAAGGCAGAATAGAGTTGTTTGAGTTGGAATTTTTTAAACATTCAACTTGCTTTATAAAGTATTGTTCTTCGAAATTTTAGAGGATACTTTAGCAATTTGCGCTTTCCAATTTAGATTAATATACCAAGAAACTTTGTTGCACAATCACTTTTAATGGGTATATTATCAATTTGCAATAATTGTAAAACTTTTGGAATAAGCGATTTCTTACTTACTTTCCTGATGAAAGATAGTCAGTTTTTTTTTTTATATTTAAGGATAATTTGTTTACTTTAAACCAGATTAGAAACGTTTATTAATTCACTGTTCATTCTTAAAAAAAATTTATTGATGTTTTTGCCAGAAAGAAAAAATTTGTGTCATCTGCAAACGTTACTGTTGATAAATCGGGTGATGCTGGGTGAAGATCAATGGCATAGATAAGAAATAACAAAGGGCCTAGTATTGATCCTTGAGGAACCCCACAGACAATATTACAAAAATCTGTAAAATCGATGAAATCACCATGTGTAACCTCTTTCTTTGCAAAAGAGCTGGTTATCTCATTTTTAAGTTGAAGTATTACATGTTCAGTTGAAGTATTTTTCTGGAAACCAAATTGTTTTTCAAAGAATAAATTATTTTCGTTAAAGAAGGATTAAATCCGATTGAAGATAAATTTTTAAAGAATTTTGGAAAATATAAAATATCGTCGTCATCAGTCTCTTGTTGGTCATGGATGTATTTTCAGTGTCCATCTCGCTTAATATTGAGTAGGAAAAACCGTGACAAAATCAACATATGATTTTAAAGATTTATTTTTTATTTGTTAATTGTTTTATAATGCTTGGTAGAAGAAGTTTTTTGGGTGTTTTGACTTTTGTGACTATGTGCAATGATTGTTTTAATCTTGCTTGCCTGTCGCTTAATTTGATCTTGAGATAATTTTTCATAATGGATATAAGTTCCCTGAAATCGAAGCATATTTGATTGTTTAACGGTATTAAAGTAATACTTAGCAGTGAATCGAAATGCCTCTAACTTTACACGTTTGTATTCTAGGGATTTTTGACGTTCTCCATTACTGTTTGCTAAAGAGCTACTAGGAGTTATATATATAAATATATATATATAAATATAAATATATATTTGTATATATTTGTATAAATTTTAAAGCAGGAATTTACTAAAAATTAAAAAACACTCAGGAAGAAGTCCAAAAATGAGATTCTTATAAAACAAAATAAAGCATTTAACATGATTGCAATTAACTGATGAGGAAACAATACATATTTGCTCTCTTGCTCCTATTCCTCCTCAGTAAGTACATAATCTCAGCCATCGTCTTCCATTTTTATAACGGTTGTCACAAAAATTTGAAGTAATAATTGTTTTACTAAAGTTGGTCAAAAAGTCACAACAAATTTCTCTATAAGAGAAAGCCGCACGAAAATTAACTCAGTTTAGTTTATTGAAGTGTCCAAATACTAGAGTCCTTGAACACTATCAAGATTTTCTGGATGAAAATTTTAGAGAACTTGATGAATTGACATTAAGAGCAAAAAGCTCTTTACAGGGAACCCTTTGCGGCGGATAACCAGTAATAATAATTTAGAAACTTAAAGACCCCCTCTTACTCCAAGAATGAAGTACACATGACTAGAAAGTGACCTAATAATCAAAATATACTACTTAAGAACTCGGTAAGATCAGGTATAATAATCATCAAGTTTTTGTATCTATTGACATATTGACATATTGTTGTATTGACATATTTTGTCTCGCCTCCTTATTTCTTTATTAATAATATTTGAACAGTAGAGAATAATTCAATCAAGACAAAAGTTACCAAATCAAAAAAACAATCAAAATTAATTTCAAAACTATTGACAGAGAATTTTATTTAAACGTTAAACAAAAACATTCCATTCGAATGATCTTAAACATCTTTTGTTACAATATTTAATTTATTGTCATTAAATTAACTTTTTTATGTGCAATAAGATAAATTTAAATTCATGTTGAATTGAGATATATTTTTAATCACTGACAGCGTATAAAAATTTGTTGTTTATTGAATCCTGTTGCAGTTTTCTTCAATCAACAGTTACCATATGTCATTTTTAAATTTGCTTGCCATGCTTTTGCAGATCTTTATATATTATTGATGTTATTTGATCAAATATAAATTTAAAGGTTTATTTCAATTCTATTGACTGTGAACATCTTTTTTTCACAATAAACCTGCACAAATTTAGTTATTATTGGTTTCTATTGAACTACCTTTGGAATATCTTATGATAAAGAAAGAAATTTCACATAAATGTTCTCACAAATTAGGCTTTTACAACGCGGCTTGAAATCATTTAAATATTACTTTTACGTAATATCAAAATAAAGTCATTTCGTATACTGTTGTTTGCTTATTCTTCAATTATTGGTATTGTGACAGGAAAATATTAGAGGTTGAGGCAGCACTCACTGTGCTGTATAAAGGAATAGAAACGTAAGTAAGATAAATATATTTTGTTAAAGCTTGTTCAGTTGTGCTATAAGAAAGATGCTAGTGAAGTAAAAACGCGCACGTGTTAATAATTTTCTTATCTTGTACTTAAAAACCTTAAGTAGTTTCTGATTAATTTATCTGTGTAAACAATGGGTTTCATACTATTTCGTGTATGGTAGTCAGATGTCTCGATTGGCCGTTATAGACACAATGCTGTAGCTAAGTTCTCTGTAAGATGAACCTCAAAAACAATGCCCTACATCCCAACAGTAAACTAAACTCTCTGGTAATATTGAAGTTTGTAGCAAGATTTATTTTACCAGATATTCTTATTAATAATAATATTAATCTTGCTGCCAAAACTTCCCAATTTCTTAACAATAACCTCTGAAATCCTCGCAAAGTATATATAATCTAAAACTTTTTTGAAGAAATGTATATTCCTTATTCAGAAAAATCTTTGACGCCTACTCATTCTTTATAAAGTCAGTTAGTTATGGTGAAATTAAACATAATTTTCTTTGCGTTTTTGAAATATAAATAACTGAGTACCATTCATCTCGAAATAAAATATGGAAAATTTTTTTTTTTGAAAAAATAAATGTTGTAGGAGGCGTTATCATTAGTTTTTTTATTAGTTTCTTAGACGTGACTGGTTAATCGCTAGAGGAGAAGAGGAAATAAAACCCATATTTTTTCAGAGAGGAGAGAAAATATCGGTACTGTTAATTTTGATTGCTTAAGTTTAAAAATTTAAACGCGTGATTTGATTGGTAAATGTTAAACTAGTAATATTGAAGCGCCTTTTTACTTTTACAAAAATAGAACAAAAAGTGAGTAAAACAACAACATTTCGTCAGCAAAACAGTAATATTCATCCATGCTCATTGAATTTTCATTAAAGGCAGTGTTATTTGTGTTTAGTTTCCTAGAACCTGCAGAGGTATTCTGCTCTGGATTAACAACGATCACTGGTAAAGTGATTCCCATGAAATTTCCTTTGTTTTCGCTTCAAACAACTTTGGTTATTTGGAACTTTTACAATATTCATATTCATAAGTGATCAGCTCAAGATATACTTATTACTTTATGGGCATTAACTTTCGCGGGCATTAACTTACGCGTTTTTTGGTCATTTTTGCGAAAGTTTATGCCTTTGGAAATTCTAAATCATCAAAACGCGAAAGTTTTTTCACG